>BTPG01000002.1:226415211-226484514 GCA_036245525.1 Semisulcospira habei | reverse complement strand
CACACACACACACACACACACACACACACACACACACACACCAACCAAAATTACATTATACAGACACATCTGTTTATATGTGACATAACTTTTACCTTGTTGCTTTACTGCCATAATTTACATCGAGTGCTCACTACTGAAAGCGCTCCGCTGTGCCCCATTTCAAAGTTGTTCATATTATTAAAAAGAATTGTGAAAAAAGAAACAAACAAACAACAAACACACCAACCAAAATGCGTGGGTAAGCTCTGTCAAGTCAATCCAACCATGAAACCAGCATAATACAGCAAAGGGATCATCCGACAGCGGGATTAATATGTTAAACCATGGCCACTGCTGATTTACTAGCCTCGACTTCCTTTTGATGCACAGTTCTAGCTACTCAGCTCGTGAATCCTCAACAATCATGGTTTAATATATATATATATATATATATATATATGTTAAACCATGAACGATGGTGATGTACAAGCCAAGACCTGCTTATGACACAAAAGTTCTGGATATAATAAAGTTCTACTGAGGAGCCATAACTATGCCCAAAGTGTCATGCCGGTTTCACTGTTGAAATGACATGATACAGTCTACACACAAGCGTTACAAGGCTTCCATATCATTGATTCTCTCTTGGCTTGACTTCGCGAACGAAGATTTTATAGGAGTTGCCCACGACAAGGCTTCCATATCATTGATAATCAAGCCTCAACAGCTGTGATGTAAAACCTTCTTCAGTGTCTTGCAATAAATATGACAGAACCTGCATCCAAGCAACCCCAAGTGTACAGTTCGACGGACAATATTGGTGAAAGCTGGTACATATATCTGGTACAAAAAAAATAAGTTCTGCTGGACATTCACAGATCACAATTCCAGCTAAATGGTGCTAAGTTACTGCAAAGTTCTGTTTTTCACATTTTCAAATTGACTAAATTCAAAATTAAACAATAACTATTAACACAGCATACTGCATCCGTTAGCAGCTGTTATGATCTCAAAGTTTAAGCAAAATTATTCTTTTGATCTCAAAGTTACAGCAAGAATTCTTCTTCTACGGTATTTGGTTATTTTTCTGTACATGTTTGATTCACGTACATGTAAATTATAAGTTAGTGGTAGCAGGGTTTGCTGCACGGACCCTTGTAGCCATGAGGGAGGTCAAAGGAACCATTGTACCCCAAAAGGCCTGAGGGGTACAATGGTCCCTTTGACCTCCCTCAGGCCTACAAGGGTCTTTGCAGCAAACCCCCACTACCAATAATATATTTGGTTTATTCCTCCACCGTTATTGTAAAAATCACGCTGAAGTCGTCTGACCTGGATCACGCCAGACATGACCAACGTCAACAGTATATACATGTATAGAGGGTAGACGTATGACATAATATAACATCTTTTCTGTCGTTGCCACCTGCATGACCAGCAAAATTGTCCTGAGGTCAGTTCAGGTTCATTGTTTTTATGCCAGATGATCATTTCTTGCGATTTCAGTTTATGAATAATTCTTTTCATGTGTACATGTGTTCAATTTGCATGTTTCTGTTTATTTCATTTGCTAACGGCAATTACGTTATATCATCATATATGTGTATCCTTTGCATTAGTTTCGGGGTACGGAATCGTGATCCACAAATCTTGATCAAAAGCATATGGAGACTGTGCAGTATGTGAGCGTGTGGTCAGCACGATGGTCACTTGTGAAGATCGTACGATTCACCACGATTTGCTGAGGAGCTTGCTGGGCTGCATACTAATGCCTGAACACTCCAATGATAAGGAATGAGAGCCACCGACACTTGTGATTACGAGAACACTAGGTCACTGCTAGTGTAGAATATTTTAATTGTTCTTGTTGGTTTGGGTTTGTGCTGGGGTGTGATGTTTTGTTATAATTTGAACGGTCGGCTAGGGTTGGTTTATGGGGACAATGTGTGGGTAGGGTGGGGTGGGTGTGTTTAAGTGCCTAATGTTATGTCCTTTTTCTCGCGCGTTGAGTAGTTTCTGCTGCTGATTGAATGTTTTTGACGAAATATGAATGAGAAAAGTAAAACAAATTTATATTACCAACCACCCCAAAAAAACTGCTATATGACAATAAAGTTACATTCCCACAAAATATCAGAAACCACCCCACCAACCACCCAACATACCCACCCCACGCTCCCCCCCCCCCCCCCCACCCCCGCCCGCCCCCCCCCCCCCCCCCCCCCCCCCTCGTGTTATGGGGGGGGTGCCACACCCGCCCCCCCCCGGCCACCCCCCCTTTCCACCCATACCACCCGCCCCCCCCCCCCCCACCCGCACCGATAACTATTTTATGCTAGCCATGAGGCTTTGTGGTGATACAGGTATGTTGGGATCTGGGGTTATGGGGGGTTAGGAGGAAGGGTTGGTAGGTGTTGGGGTGTGATGGATTTACCGAAAATTCAGGGGAGGTATTTACTACAAGGTATGAGGAAGGCGAGGAGCGAGGATGGAGGTGGCTTGAAAGGAATATATAAGAGATAGGGTACTCTGGGGATTTATTAGTCTAATAGGGTAAATAGGGGTTGATTGCGTGGGACATTGCCGGTAGTATGGAGAAATGATGAGTTGCTAAGTGGCAATATGATTATGGAGACGGATCAGCTTGTACTCATCATAGGCAGGAAATATTAGGAGTGGCCGAATCGGAGAAGTGGGAGAGGAGGAGGTCGGTCATAATAGATCCCATCTAATACGTCAGAGATAAAGGGGGATGGGGAGGTGAACAATTAGCAATTTTACAGAATGTAAGGTACAGTGAACACCCAACCCACCACCACCCACCCCTGCCACAACAGGGGTTATCTGGGGGGCAGGGGGGGTCCGTTGGAATTCCCCCAACAGAATGTTATAGGTGCAGCAACGTCGCGGCTCTGGGTACACGCTAGCTGCCGGTGGAAATTGGGGAACGAAGGGGACGTCGCGGGGGTCGGGAGGGATGGCGGGTTTGCGGCGATGATTAGGGTTTTATGCAAGGAAATTAACCAGGGTGTGTATTACGCTGTGTCTGGGGTCCTGGGTTTAGCCAACAGGTGATAAGGGATGGTGGGCGGCCTGGACTGCGTTTTTTCGGATTTTCAGTTGGTTGTATCAGTTATGGTGTTCTCCAAGAATGACAGCTACGCGTCCGCAAACGCCCGGTATCTTCGTCCGAGCGTAATCGACTTTGGTCCTTGAATATTTTGTGTTAGTTCCCGCCGCTGGGTAACGGGTTCAGTCGAACTCCTTACTACTTCTGCCGTGATTATTTGCTAATAGCCCCTTTCAGTAGTGGCTATGCAATATACTTTAGGTCACATGACATTACAGATAGCTTCTACGATGTTCTGGGTTGTGTTCGTCGGCTTGTGAGTTTAATAGATAACTTTGGCAGTACACCACTAGCGCCCGCCACGTTGACGTGAGCAAGATGGGGCGGTGTGGGGAATGGGTCTTTTCAGGGCGCGGGCTACGTCGGTATCTTGCCGGGAATGTTCTGGTCTTTGATGGTGTGGAGAGCGCGGTTTATTTTGAGCAGCTGGTTATTTCAGGATGGTTGGTTCGGGGGGCCGGTTGATGGTGGGATTCTGGCGGGGGTGTCGTGCGGGGTGAATGGGAGTGTAGTCGAGATGGGAGATGGGCGACAAGCTAGACGTACTGACGCGGTAGACTGTTTCAGAGGGACGCGATGGGGTCGGTTATGGGGATGGCGCGTACGGTTACAGTTATTTTGAATCGAAGTCTGGGAGGGTTTGATTGGGCGACTGGCGTCTTAAGTGTCTTTGTCGTTTAAGGACCGGATTCTGGGGGGGATTGTCGAGTATAATTGGTGGGGAGGGACGAGAAGAGCGGTTGTGATGAGGGCGAAGGTTGGGGGGGAGAGTCCATTGACGGTACTGTAGGTGCGAGCAGGTAGTGAATTAGAGAGTTAGGGGGGATGTAGGGGTGGGGCTTGACAGTGTTTTGTTGTGGGGAGACGTTCCTACCGTCGTGTGTCGGGGGTGCTCAGATTTGCTGAGATGCGGAAACTTGTTAGGGGTGGGATCTTCATTCCCTCTCCCTTCTTTCACATGTTACCTGTCATGATGAAGGAAGTTTGTCAATGCTAATACATCATAGCGGGAATAGTGATGAATTAGAACCCGCGACCTTCCTCATAACATGTATCGGTGTTTCGGTGCGGGATGGTTTGTGGGTTTTGGCTGTGCTATGTATGCGGTAGGTTAAATGGATTCCATTGTACTTCAGGGTGACCATCTACCACACCCAACGCACGCAACTCAAATTCATAATCATCAAAAATAACCCTACTACCCCTCCCTATATGCCCCCTCACCCCCAATAATACCTCAAACCAAACCTCCCCACCCCCCCCACCACCCACACCCCCACCTAACCCCACCCCCCCCCCAAGTTATACTTGCTCATTAAGTTGAACTATTTGTGTTAAACGGAAACGATATGGTATTGAGAGCACTGGTGTTTTGTGATTAAATGGGGTGGGAAATGTTTGGAAATGATGCAACTTGTCACGGTAAAATCTGCCGGCCACTTGAGCAGGGGGAATGTATATTGTGATGGTGGGAAGAAGATGGTGACTTTGAGTGCTTGGGTATAAATGAAGGTTTAGCGTGGCTGTTGATTTGGGTTGGGAAATCTTGTTGTGTGTTGGGAGAGCGGTTCAACACTACAAACATGATTTACTCAAGGGTATTGGCCTGAATAAGCCTTACAGCGTCTGATGCTCCGCAAGTCATTAAATTATATCAAACCCCCCAAAACTAATACCCCCCCAAACTACACGCCCCAACACACTCCACCCACCCCCCCCCCCCCCCCCACCCAACCCCCCCCCCCCCCCCCCCCCCCCCCCCCCCCCCCCCCCCCCCCCCCCCCCCCCCCCCCGCCCCCCGCCCCATGATGGTTGTTTCTTTGGGTGCATTTGTGATTTCTGTTGGACTCCCTGTGGTTTATGGTCCATTGGTTGGGAGGCGGGTCGGAGAGATGTGAGGGGGGTGATGGGGGACAAGTCAGGTAGAGGGTTTTATCGACGGGATTCGTATAGCCCAAGTCATGCGAGGTTAGGTCCCTTTTCAGGATAGGCAATAACAGCCCACAAATCTGTATATCCGTTCAGGCCTTCCTGTCCTGGATTCATGCACTTACATTTCCCATTACATCAGTGCTTTTCAGGCAATCTACAAAGTACTGTCGAAATTAGCTAAAAGAACAGAAAAATAACGACGCTCCTGTTTACGCTATGAAAGCAACAAAATTGTGTGCTTTTTACATCCTGCCAGCCACGGGATCATTTGAGTTAGGAACCATGCCCAACTAAAAGTTCCCGTCTTCCGCAGGATGAGGTACTTTAATGCATAATTTTCTGCGTGTGTGCTATTTTTTGTAATTACATGTTTGTTGCAGTCACTCTTGCTATTAGCTGGGCACCCCCTCTTTTCTTCATTTTTTTTGTTTTTTCTTTTAAAATTTTGTTAAGCGGTGTGCTGTTGAGCCAGCTAGATTCTTCTCAGACGCGCGATCACGAACTGGTCGATCATTGCTGACCCACACCTTCTCTCCCATATCATGTCAGTGCTCTATTGGTTTACGACAGTGCTGTTTTTTAACCTACTTTACTTTGTAAAAAAATAATCTGTCCTAAAAATTAATTTAGTCATTGTCTACTCGGCAGGAAACAGAACAAGATTAGTCTCCAACCCCTTCCCCTTTTAGTAGGTTCTCTCTTAGGGTGCATGGAAATTTAGCTCTAGGTGGAGGCATGGAATGTATGCCCCTGCAGACACCACAGTAGAATGTGGCTGTCTTTGCAGGTAGGCAAAAGTTCCTGCCTTCAACCAGTAAGCCGAATGGTGTGCTGACCATGTTGCGAAGACCGAAACAGCTGTCCACACCGGCTAAATATCTGGATCCCCCCCCCCCCTTTGGGGAACCTAGATTTAAATTTCCATGCACCGATTGGCTGGAACAAGGATATGTGGTACGCCCGTCTTCGGGGGCTTCCATATGCATTGCTTTCAGTCACTTTCTTAGCGAACCCCCTCTTTCCCATCTTTTTTTTTTTGTGTGTGTGCTTTGACCAAGTAGATCTATGATCACTGGTCGATCATGCACACTTCTCTCCCCTGACAGTGCTGTTACCTACTTTACTTTGTAATCTTCCTAAAATATTAGCACTGGCAGTCTCCCCTTCTCTTTTCAGTGAGCAAAGGTCCTTGGACCCACGACAACCGCAGGGTGGGCCCGCGCACGGCTGTGTGCGGTCGTCGTGAGCGCGAGGACGTTTTGCTACTGGAGTAGACCTGCGCGAACATCTCTTATACTCATTCTACCCCAGACACACCACAGCAAGATATGGATCGACCATGACAGTTCAAGGGTGATCGGCCAGAATAGCTTGGCGCCTATGGGCGCCAAGCTATTCTGGCATCACCCTTGAACTATCATGGTCGATCTGTGTCCTCCACGGCACTGCAGTCTTCAGAGGACAACGGCAAAATTTGGGGATTTCGTGGGGTAGAATGAGTTATGCACGCTTTTAAAACGCAGGATGCGATTTTTGCGAAATTGATCTATGCATGATGACTCAAAAGTAAAACGAAAGTGGGTTTTTTTTTTCCCAGTCATTACATCTGAATAAACTTGTCTAGACTATGTGTGTACTGTATACTGTAGACTCTGTTTGTTTCAGTAAGTTTTTGTTGTTGTTGTTTTAGAAAGCAGCTCAACTTTCTCTTTGTGTGGCATTCTTTTTCCTGCACTACACACAGGAAGTGACATATACTGACGTGCAAAAGAAATGAGACATTTTTGGAATCATCGGAAACACTAAAGAAACACTAATAAATGCGACATTTTTGGAACATTTTCTTTGCTCGTCAGTATATTTTATTTATTATTTAAACTCTCAGGTATTCTGGGCATTCCCTGAGTGGGTGGTTTGATGCAGGTGGGATCTGCGATGGAGATTTAAAATTACCCGTTGTCAGGGACACATGACTCTTGAAGGCTTTTTCGCCCTATGATGTGAGGAACAACTACACGTAGGGCTGCAGGACAGCAAGTGGAATGATGTGATAGTCGCATGCCTTCTGCAAGCCAAATGTTTCTTCCTCTAAAAGTGCACCTGCATGAGGGACTGAGAATCGACAACTGCAACACGTATTCATAGGTCTCGAAGCGAATTACTTAGCTATTATCATGCCATCTGTCACTATCAGTAACACTAATACTAATAGAGATTGTGTGTGTGTGTGTGTGTGTGTGCGTGCGTGCGTGCGTGTGTGTGTGTGTGTGCGTGTGTGTGTTTGTGAGTGTGTGTATGTGTGTGTGTGTGTGTGCGCCGTGTGTGTGTGTGTGTGTGTGTGTGTGTGTGTGTGTGTACACGTGTGTGTGTGCGTGCGTGCGTGCGTGTGTGTGTGTGCGTGTGTGTGTGTGTGTGAGTGTGTGTGTGTGTGTGTGTGAGTGTGTGTGTGTGTGTGTGTGTGTGTGTGTGTGTGTGTGTGTGTGTGTGTGTTGTGTGTGTGTGTGTGTGTGTGTGTGTGTGTGGTCTACATTCTCCATTCATTTCTCCTTGCACCTCGTGTGATGCGTCTCCTAGGCCTTCTTTCACGCGTTCCTCAGGTTGAAAGCCTCCCCAGTACCAGTAGCAAAACGTCTTCGGGCCCTCGACGGCCGCAGTGCGCCCACGCATAGTTGTGCATGAGCCCACTGCGGACGTCGTGGGCCGGAGGACTTTTGCTTACTGGGGAGGCTTTCGATGATCATACTATTTGCGAAAGAAGCATATCAAAATAAGCTCCTGCGGTTTGCAGCGTATGATGGTCTGTTCCTACTGCAGACTGAGTAGTTCTCCGAGGGACTAGACCGTTGAATATCTTTTTTGTTTCTCGCATTGCACAGGCCTTGGAGAATACTTGCTGATATCATCCGTTGACAAATATTTGGTCTTATCGCCTTGTAATTGGTGGATCTGGTTGCTGGTTAGGAATTGTTCTGTTGGCATTCTTTATGTACGGTGTCATTGAGCTCTCTCTCTCTCTTATATATATATATATATATATATATATATATATATATATATATATATATATATATATATATATATATATATATATATATATATATATATATATATATATATATATATATATATATATATATATATATATATATGCTCTATGGTAGAAACGTGTGATTCTCTGGACTACACAAAGTTTGAGGGGTAGCTGGGTAGCTCAGGTGGTTGAGTTTTCGACTGTCATCCGAAGGTCGCGGGTTCAAACCCAATTTTGTTCAGACCATAATTATTCCGTACTCTGTCTTTGAAATGGAATTAGTTGCCGATCGACATTAATGAGGCTCCGTCTTTGTCCACATTTAGGGCCCGCTTATTTCGGCAGCTAAAAGAAACTTAAAAAAAAACAACAACACAGACAAATTACTTTGACACTTCTTTCCGCTGCACTCAATGTCAGTCGTCGCATTGTCATCAGTGCATGATCATTTTGAATCTATCAGCCCTAGTTTTGCGGGGGATAGTGCCTCCATTTCCGTTCGGAGGGTGGGGTGGGGGTGGGGGGGGGGATCTACATTGTATTATTGTTATACAATGCGGGTCTTCTTCCTCACGGAACCGGACTTACTGTAGTTTGCCGGAGTTCTCTGTTGGTTGTGTGCTATTGAAGTATTTGAGTGAGTATGCAATGTTTATTTATATTCTTTTGTTAATGTTATTGGTGTGTATACATGCATTTCGTGTATGTAGCCTCATGTATAGCGTCAGTTTATTTAGGTCTTTGATACGTTTATGTACCTGAAGTGTGTGTGTGTGTGTGTGTGTGTGTGTGTGTGTGTGTGTGTGTGTGTGTGTGTGTGTGTGTGTGTGTGCGTGCGTGTGTGCGTACGTGCTTGCGTGCGTGCGAGTGTGCGTGCGTGCGTTTAGTCACTGTAGTTTGTAGCAAGGACAAGATTGAAGAAAAAAGGTCTATGACCTAATCTTTTATCCTTGTAAAAGTTTCATTTCATTCTCTCTCTCTCTCTCCTCTCTCTCTCTCTCTCTCTCTCTCTCTCTCTCTCTCTCTCTCTCTCTCTTGGTATGGACGCGGCCTGTTTTTGTCGTTTTATAGATCGATATGATTAAAGGGTTCATTAAACATCACTGCACCAATCTATACGGGCACAACTCAGTGGTTGACTGACCTATCAAAGTCTTGTCATCATCTGCGATTATCACTGTTGTTCATCTCTGGCGATTTGCTCGTAAAACCGACGGCATATGCATCAAAGTAGACTCAAGACTGGGTCCACACTTGCTACCTCCCTCGATCCTCTACGCTTAGCTGATCCAGGGAGGTAACCAGTGTGCATTTAGGAATGACCGGATGGCTGGAACACGGAAGAAGAAGCTCGCTGCTCAATGCGCACAAGGTCATGAGCCGACATCAGCCCGATGACCTTGTGCGCAGTGGGTGTGCTGTGATGGAAGCATAGACCAATGTGTGAACACTTTGGCTGTGGGCTTGAAAGACCAAGCTCTCTGCTCTCTTTGTTTAGACCTGAAGCGTTCAGTCACCTGTGTGCACATGCTTCAGTACTGCCGGCCGCTGATGGGCGCTGATTATGAAACTCAAGGGGTCAAAATCGCTTAATTATCATGCCTCCGACATTCCCAGAGCAAAATAACTCGCAAGACTGAGAAACGTACGCTCACTAACGCTCCCTTTTATAGTTTCCCTTCTTTTTTATCCTGTAGATGTTAGCAACGGCTAGTTTGTAAAATGACGATTTGTTTTCTGTCAAAACTTTTTACCGTTGAAAAATAAAGTTTCATCCATCATCATCCCCTGTCAAAGTAGTACAAAATTATGTGGGTCTTTGCTCCAGTGCCTAAGCATCTGCAAGAGAAATAGATTCAGATGCGTCCCTAGAGTGTCTAAGTTTCATTTTCAATCTCCTGCTGTAATATCTCAATGTCTTAACCCCATATGCCCTTCGCTGTCAGGGAATTGCGCTTCTGAAACCACTGCGCACTACACCGACATTCGCGTGAAAAACGAATGTGTAAATGATCTAAAAATAGGCACAAAGAACTGACACGGGACGAACAAGAGACATAAATCCTCATGAGCCCTCGCGACTGCGGGGGCTCATGAGGGTTTATGTCTCTTGCAGCTGGGTGGCATTCGCCTCCCCCAGGCAAAAATGGGGTTAAAGATACAAGTTCCACTGAGTCAGTCTGTCATCTGATTAAATATACGACTGTTTACATGTGAAGATTTCGCTGAAGATTCGGGCAACTATGACCCTTTTAGCGTTAATCAGGAACCCACGTGTAAGCGCACTGGTGCTACTAGAGTTGGCACTCAGTGTGGCGCGTTGCACAATGACATAATAGCTAGCCCCATATCTTGTCTACGCTAGGCCCTAAGCCGATTTATTCTCGAGCTGCCGGTGTGACTGTGCGCAGTGGGTTGTGTGGCTCCTCACTAGAATCGGTCTGCTCTGTGTTGACACCGTTTGGATGCGTGTTTGGATGTTGTGGTACGGATCAAACTTACAGCAAAGACATAGCCTACACTGAGGTAGGTCACAGTCTTGACTTAGCTACTGTATACTAATTAAGCCAAAGCTCCTCGGCCCGACGGCGGCTTCAGTTGGCCCCGAGCAACTAAAGCTGACATCGCCAAGAGGGCCTTTAGTTCACTTTGGAGATATTATGAACAACTGTATACTCTATGCCATTGTCTGCTGCCTCTCTGAACGTCTTCCTGGCTTTGTAGTTTCTAAGTCTGTCACTTTGCCCTTTGTCACGCCACATCCGCTGTTATGTGGGTGGGTGGATAGACGGATGGATAGATGTGGGGATGGATGGATGGATGGATGGGCTGTGGGTGGATGGAGGGACGGATGGTGAGTGAGTGAGTGCGCGCCTGAGTGGGTGGGTGAGTGAGTGGGTGGGTGGGTGAGTGGGTAATTGACTGATTGATTGAACGTCAAACAAGTGAAGGCGCACTTCATTTCCGCCAAGAGAACCTCATGATTTATGCACACTGTGGCTCTCAACGTCCACAAGCACAAGTTTGCTGCTTTAACCCATATCATACTGACACTAAAAGCTTCAAATTTGTACACTGCCATCCGCAAGCTACAGTACAGTACTTACAGATAAGGATATAGACCAATGGCTTTAGTTCAAGAGTGGTGCCAGAATAGCTTGGCGCCTAGAGGCGCCAAGCTATTCTGGCACTACCCTTGAACTATTTTAGTCAAACTTATTTAACACACTGGTGTATTCCGAATGATAAGGAGTAAAAGAAGGAAAATGGGGAAGGACCTTGAACAATGCGGAACTTTTCATGATGGAATGCTATGTGAAAACAATTGGACGGCTCAGTTTGTTCCATAAACAAGACCCATTTTACCCTTTCTCTTCTATCACCAACCGTGGGAGATGGATCGATCGTGATAGCCCAAGGGTAGTGCCGGATTAGCTTGGGGGAGCCTCCATGCACCAAGCTAATCCGGCACTACGCATGAGCTACCATGGTCAATCATCTCCAATGACCTGCACGTTGACTGTGGCTAGCGGACGACTTTAAAATGTGGCTTTGCGGATGTTTAAAAACTCTCGGACCTCAATATATTTTTTTTTCGGTCCTTCACCTTCTGCGAGAGGCCGGCATAGACGCTTATGGTCCCTTGCAGACGCAGGGGTATTTGAGAATGTATACCTCTTGTTGGAAGAGTTCATTTCTCATTGACATCTTCAGATTAAGGATTTTTTTTTTTTTTTTTTTTTTTTAACCTTCTAAAGCTGTTTTGTCCCAAATCAGGTTCTGCTCGCAAGTTGTGGTCATACTGAAGGCCCCAATTGCTAAAACAGTATTCTCTTGTTTTCACTTTTTTTTTTTCTTTTGCTTTCAGTGGTCTAAACCATGTCCGAGTTGTGTATAGTTCACAGGTCACCTCAAGCTTCTCTTAAAAGATTTTTTTTTCAAGGCACGCACGCACACATTCACGCACACGCACTCACGCACGTACACACACGCATTCACGCACATACATTGGGTTCATGTACTTTTAAGAAAAGAGTCCCGGGATTGAAAATGAATATTTTATGTTAGGACCTACATCGCTGTGGAAAACAACCCGTTCTATTTCGGGTTATGTTATGTTTATGTATGCGCGTTTGACCGATAGCACATTCTGCCTCAAAACCGCGAAATCCCCAAATTGTGATTTACCCTCTGAAGGACTGTATTACAAATCTAGAGACAGACCGAGCTTGATAGTTCAAGTCTTGCTGTGGTGTGTCGGGGCTGAATGAGTTAATATAATACTACATTTCAAGATGTATTTTTCACGCCATTCCACTTGTGCAGACTACCACTAATTACACTTCTCCTAAGCTGAAAACCGTTGCTGCCCTTGCTTCAGTTCATTTTTCAAGTCGTAGAGCTAAACGCGGATGATCGAATACCTCGCTATGAGAGTGAAACCTTGGCCATTCCGTGTCTGCAGGAGCTTTTGAGAATCTATGTCTCTTGCAGGTGAAATAGGTTTCGCTGAAAACTCGAGTCGGTCTTCATTAGCCAGCAGAACCTTCCGTTTCCCGTCAAATGAGCTGAGCAGGAGACCTCGGTTTGCCCTCAAATGAAAAAAAAAGAAAAAAAAAGAATTTTTTTTCTTTCTTTTTTGTTGCTGTAGGCAGCCGCAGGTTTAACACAAGCGCCTGAGGATCTCTTGCAATTAGGACAAACTAGACGTAAATGGTGTCAGCTCCAGGAACAAATTTTTGTGAGCTTCAGCCGGTTTCGGAGTTTCTGACAATTTCTGTGCCTCGTGTTTTACCACAGGAGTAGTTTGCGAAGCGTGAAAGTTCCACTCCCCACTCCGCCCAACTCCCCTTCACCTACCCCTTCCGTCTCCTCCATTCTCTGCGCCCCACGCCGCCCCCCCCCCCCCTCTCCACCCCTCTCCCACCCACGCTCTTTCCCTCTCAATATTAGGAACGCAGTTTGAAAAGTCGTGCCCGGTCGGGAATTCGGCCCAGCAAATGGAACTGAGGCTGATTTTTTAAAAAAAATCCTTATAGTCCAATGAAGGTCACATTACATTTTAGGAGACAGATCAATCATCAACCAAGTTTTCCATCAACGCTACGTAAAATCACGGAGGCAGATCGACCGTGATAGTTCAAGGGCAGCGCCTAATTTGTTTGGCGACTTTTCGGAGGGCAGGCTACTCAGGCACTGCCCTTTAGCTGTCACAGTCGTCCCTCTACCACTCTGTCGGCTCTGCAAGTGAAACAGGTAGATTGCAAGTGGCATGGGAGCCGACAACTTCTTGTAAATTTTGTCTCGGATAACGCCAGCTGTCGGCTTTGGCGGTGGTGCTCATGGTGGTGGTGGTGGTGGTTGTGGTGATGGTGGTGGTGGTTGTGGTTGTGCTGCGGTGGTGATGTTAAAAGCAAAACTGGCAGCTGCAGAGGTATTTATTTTAATTGTTGTGACTCCAAGTGCGGGGCGTTACCGGGCTGTCTGCGAGCATGATGGAAATAACTGATCGAGTGTATCTGTGAAATCTTGTATTTGAAATGCAGCAGCCAACCCTATGCACAACTGAAAGGCCATCAGTCGGGCCGACGCCGGCCTGATGGCCTTTGTGACACTGGGAAGTCTGCCCCTTTACTTTTAACCCTTATCATTCGAAATACACCAGTGTGTGAAATAATTTTGACTAAAATAGTTCAAGGGTAGTACCAGAATAGCTTGGCGCCTCTAGGCACCAAGCTATTCTGGCACCACCCTTGAACTAAAGCCATTGGTCTATATCCTTATCTGTAAGTACTATAATGTATCTTGCATATGACAGTGTACAAATTTGAAGCTTTTAGCCTCAGTATGATATGGTTAATTTATTTGTTCATTCATTCACGGCGATCATTCGTTCATTCTTTCAAGACCTTCCAAATATGCTGATGGTCAAAACTTAAGGGCCACCCCACTTTTTGTGTCATTGTTTATCGTTGCAAGTACGCTAATAAAATACGATGTTCTTTCGATCCAAATGGGTTAAAAGTTTACCTTAGACAGTCCACTGTACAAGGAACAATAGACAACAATTCATCAATTTCCACGAACGTGTCAAATGCACGTGAAACATCGTCAGTTTTTGTGAAAGCTGTGCGATATTGGCAAGCGTACCAAAGGCAGGCAGGTGGAAAAAACTCGGTAAAGTCGTGATGCACGTGCTAAATGGGTCAGTCGTGAACACTGAGCACCTCTGTTTCGTTACAAATACCGGTACAGTAGGGACATAATTGTCACGTTCCTAACCATGCCACCACGACGAAGCCTAACGTCAGTAGATCAAGGCCGGGCGCTAGCATAGCTGCAGGAAGGAATTTCTAGACGAGAAGTTGGGAGTCGTCTTGGGGTGTCCCATTCAATGATCCAGAGGCTACTGGCACGATTCCAAGCCATAGGCGACAATGTTGTTCTGCAGGACGACAACGCTCAACTTCATCGCGCCCGTGTGGTGGATGAGTACCCTGAGCAACAGGGCATCATGAGGATGGAGTGGCCAGTTCGTTCACCTGATCTGGCTCCCTTCGAGCACCTCGGGGACTTGCTGGGGCAACGTGTAGTCAGCAACCACCACCACCCCACCCCACCCCCCCCCCCCCCCCACCTCAAGGCGTCACCCAGCTGACTCAGTTCCTGCATCAAGAGTGGGAAGCGATCCTACAACGTGTTCTCTAAACCCTGGTGAACTCCATGCGTCAACGCTGCATTGAATGCTTGGCTGCAAACGGTGGGTACACTCGCTACTGACTGGACCAGTCTTGTGTGACTTTTCAAATGAGGGTTGGGTGAACATTCTAACGTACTACTGTTGATACAATTTCTTGATTTACTCAAAACTTAAATGAAATTGTTACTGAATGAATTAGCAAAGTACTGATTCCAAGTATTGTTACATATTACTGTTTATGCCGGAGCGACTGTCTAATAGCCGGCGCTGTTCTTATAGCGACGGGTCCCCAGGTAGCAACTGTGAAAGTATAATTCGTCTTTCTTTTTGTTCTGTTGATGCATATCTCTCATTTGTGTAACTAGTATTGGCCAAGCAGAAAGTTTAAAAACATTATATTACCTGTTTAAGAGATACTATGATAGGGCTGTCCTTAGTTTGCTTGGTGTTAGGGAGGTTCAGGTCGGGTTGGGGCCGTTGGCGCCGGCCTTGAGATGCCTTGGCGACGGGCTTCACCCGTCCCGAGCCATTGTCCATTTCAGTGTTGTGTGTAAACTGTTGTGCGAGTTTGGGTGATTGCGAGTTGCACCTGAGGTGGCGAAACAAATTTTCCTGTACGTGGCAACATGTATTTGGAAGAATAAAGTTGATTCATTCATTCATTCATATTTGTGTGGTGTTGTCTGTGCGTCTGCGATAAAAAGTGGCCCTTAAGTTTTGACCATTAGTATATATACATCACTCACTGAAACTCTTCCCGCTTGTATCCGGGGAGGACGGTTTTATCTCGGGTGAGGGTGAGTTTGACCACAGGGTGGGAGAGGGTGAGGACACACTGGCTACCTCTCTCCATCTGCTACGCATGATCGTAAGCAGCGGATGGAGGGAGATATCCGTGGCGCAGTGGTTAAGGCGCCTGCCACCAATGCTAAAGGTGCGAGGTTCGATTACGGGTTCCGGCGTCGGATTTTTCTCCTCTAGTAAGTGTCACCGTTAATTCGGGCGGACCGTCGGGGGTTCTTTCTCCGGGTACTCCGGCTCTTCCTCCCCCACAACTTTGGTATCAGTTTCAGCCCACTTAATCAAATTTCAAATACAAACGATTGTGAATTTCCAAAAACTACAGTAGCTCGCTTGAGCTTGCCCTTAGCACCACGTGAATGTTCTGTGTTTATGTACAGTGTGTGAGTGAATGCGCGTGATTCACGTGAGCGTGCTTGTTGGGTTCAGTTCGCGGCGGCGCTTTGAGCCGATTTTCAATTGGGATAAAGCGCCTATTTAATGCGCTTATTATTATTATTATAGATAACCAGTGTGGACTGGCAGAGGGAATGACCTTGACCGCCGGGCAAGAGTTCCAGAAGTCGCTCACCTTTGATTACCAGTGTGGACGAAAGCACGATGACCTCCTCTGCCGGCGCGAGAACACATCTTGATGTGATTTTTGTATTGCTTACGAAAGGGATCACACTGGTTGTCTCAAACCGAGGGAGACAATCAGCTTATCAGCGGTAGCGAATCGAAGGAGACAGCCAGTGTGGTAGTGAGGATGTGACCATCGTGTGTCTCAGTGCAGTCTGTGTCGGGGCTCGTGAAAATCTTTGCTCCTTGCACGAGGCAGTATGTGTTCCGGCTGAGATACTATTATGGCCATCCCTTACCGCGTTAGACCGGAGGGCAAAAACGTACCTGTGAGAAACGAGACACGTGCCGCGCGCACCAGAATTTACAGCAGAACCTATATTGAAAAACCACCTCTCTGCGAACAACAAAAAAAGTTTTCTTAACCCATTTGACCCCACGGCCACATTTCCCGAATTTTGGAGATGCCCCCAAACAACGCTGCAGACGATGGTGGCGATGGATCGACCATGATAATTCAAGGGTAGTGCCAGATTAGCTTGGCGCCGAGCTAATCTAACACTACCCTTGAATTATCATGGTCGATCTAAGTCCAGCTGTAGGGCGCCGGGGCTAAATTAATGGGTTAAATATAGATGCTCTCTCATGAGAAATCTTGAAGGGCAAAAAGCGTCAGCCACCTCGTGATGTTCTTCAATGGCATGTGATCTCTCACAGTGGTGGTTGCACAGCAGACCAAAGGTTAGATATTCATAAAGGCATAACTTCAAGGTTTTGCAGTATGTCATAATTTTTTTTTAATTGATCGTGTATTTTAGCTGGATTGAAAACGGTCAAATTCTCTATTGTGGTAGCAGTAGAGTGTTATTTCTGGAGTCTGAGCGCTATCATGAAGATATGAAGGAACATTGGAGAGAGAGAGAGAGAGAGAGAGAGAGAGAGAGAGAGAGAGAGAGAGAGAGAGAGAGAGAGAGTAATGAAATGAAATGAAATGAAATGAAACTTTATTTCTCAACGGATGAAGTAATTAGCACCTGTGCCATTTTTCATACTTGCCGTTGCTACTCTACAAAACACAGGATAATAATTGTAATACTAATAGTACCAAATTACACAAAGAAAAATTAGTAGACATTAAACATGAGGAGACATTAAACAAAATTCATTCATTCATTCGGTCATACAAAAACAAAACGAAAAACGGAAATACACGCAACTGACGCGCGCACACACATACACGCTCGCGTGCACACACAGACACGCGCTAATGATAACTTGACCTATATACGAAGCAAATCATTTGGATCATAGTGAAAATTCACTTCAGACAGCAAAAATTATTTGGATTATAATAGAAACTTGAATTATGTAATTAGGCGATTATTATTAGTATGGACAAACCATACGGCAGCATGCACTGATTATACGATAAGCACATGTTTGATACGGATACTTGTGGTAGATTATGTATCAGCAGACAAATACTTGAGAAGGCATTCCTTGAAAGAGGAGAGGGAGCTAGCGTGTGTTATACATGTAGGCAGTTTGTTCCAGAACGATGCGCCTGAGAAAGATACACTGGTTTTAAATAGATCTATCCTGGGGCGAGGTGTAATAAAGTTTCGTCTTGAAGTAGAATAACCTGAACTTGACTTGTTAAAGAGCTTACAAAGATATTCTGGGTGAATCTCATTCCAGATTTTATACATAACCACACCCTTGTTTAAGAGGTGATGCTTGCTAAGAGGTAGCATTTTCAGTTTTTCAAGTCTTTCGTCAGTTGTCAGGGCCGAATCAGGCAGGATATGTTTCGCTGCTCTCCGATGCAGGGAGTTAAGCCTCTTCAAGTGTATGTCACTGCTGCCATCCCATATCGTGGACGCATAATCGATGTGGGATTTGACATGTGCGTTGTAAAATAACTTGCGGGCATCAACATCGATAAAGTACTTTAACTTTGAAAGCATAAAAACATTTCTGGCAACAGTTTTACATACAGCATTTATTATGCTCACCGCCTTCCTCATATAATGCGTATGAGTGCACGTCAAGACAATACAGTAACTTATAAAAGCGATGGGCATAAAATAAAACATGCTACTGAAATGCTAAAAGGATCCTGCCGAGAATATCATTTCAAACGCAGACAGAGGTCATATTCAGTTTTTATGCTTAACACCTTCCACAAGTGAAGAGTCTCAGAAAGGCATCATTAGTAAAGCGGCAACGTACGCTAGTAAAGTAATATTTCATTTACTTTCTCAGACGCAGCTCACAATCAACGGTCGATGAAGATCTTGAATAGGCATCATATCGGAATATATTGTTAGAACGACATGGCCAGACCCGATTCTATGCCCTGCTCCTTTCAACATGTATTGGACGGTGATTTCCAGTTGGGCTAAAGCGTGGGGCATAAAATGGAGTAAGCCAGTGACAAAACTATGATTGAGACGACCCATTACATAAAACAAGAAGGCCATACCCAAGTCTATGCCCATCATCTTTCTCACACAGAGATATGAAGTGTTTAGGTATACAGATGAGAGGTGTATGAAGGTGATTAGCATAGAGCGGGGCATGCCACCGTGTATCATATACTGCAAACTCAGCTCATAATGTAGGGTTGTAGGAGTTCTGCAACAAGCCGCAGTGGGCCAAAGGGTTGTGCAGATGGAGCTGAAGGGGCCATGAAGCCAGGTGAGTAGACAGGTTGCCCCATGATCTCCAAGGGGTTGTCGCTGGGCTGAAAGTGTGTGGTTGTGGGTCGCACCATCTGTGGTGGTGTAGGCCGGTAGACATGCTGGGCAGACACCCACCTCAGAGATGGGGCTGGAGAGGGGTTGTGACGCCATGTGATGAGTACTGACGAGGCGGGTAAAATGGCTGACCTGCAGAAGGTGATTTAGTAGCAGGGTCATAGGCGGGGGTGTCAACATGTGTGCATCTGTTATACTCTGAGCCCATTCCGACAACGATTTCAAATGTCATGGGAATTATTAATAATTAAGACACTTTTTTTAAAGTCAACGAGATGCCTCAGTCACCACGACAATGACAGCAATTTTGGGCCCGTACACTATAAATAGCGTACTAATTCATGACATTTAGCCCAGCAGCCAACTAAACATGCCAAAGAGTATGGAGACTACGTACACTCTTTGAACATGCTACGGCCGTGTGCAGCACGCTCATAGCAGCTGAGATATCGGATACCAAACAGATGCCAATGTACGGAACACCACAGTGAATGGTCCTGGGGGGAAAATCTTTCTAAGTACATGCTGGGACTGGAACAGTAGTCGATTTCATCTTGTTTGAATAGCCTGTGCAAGTTGTCTCTACCGTCACTATCCGAGTGGGTCTCTCTGGTGAGTACTCCCTCAAAAGGCACTGGATTGCTTTGGGTTCCAGACTGACCTGACAACACTGCCAGGGGTCAAGTGTCTGATAAAGTACTTTCAAAGTACCGTCAATGACAGAAATTGTAGTAGACCTGTACCAACCGTGCTTAATTTTCTTAGACTCGGTAGCACTGCCAAGGGCCAGTGGAAGCTCTCGTGTTGAAGTACTGACAGGCACTAATGGTCTCTTCTCGCGTACGTAGCATCACTGTTGAATAGCAGACCCTCACCCGCTGATTTCCATAGCCTAGGATGCAAACGGGCTGATCGCTGCCCCAGCAAGCAGCATAGATTCTCATGTGCCCCTGCGGCTGCAGGGGCACATGATAATCTATGCTGCTTGCGGATAGGAGAGTCCGCTTGCAATGCCGGGAACAAGCAGGCTGAAGAACAGGTATTTTTCTTTTTCTTTCATTCTCATGTTCTGTTTTTTTTGCGGCGAGCGACGTCTGTGGTAAGTTGTGTGCTCTTTAGGCACTCATCCAGTTTTTGCCGTTTTCCAGGCGATGGTGGTACCAAGCCAACGTCGTAGTCAGTGTGTACGTTAGTTATAGTATGACCATCAGTTTTGCCATCGGGGCTTTGGGCAGTACCGTACAGTAAATGCCTTCGGATATTTGCGCTCCGGTGTGTGGTCACGTTTTCAAGTCAAACTGCAGGTCAGTTTTGCTGCTGAAAACCACAATCAAAAGTACAGGCTGCAATACTGAGCAGATTCCATACTATTCCAGCCGTCCATACACCTATGAAAGCTGTTTTTATAACAGGAGTGGTATGCGTGAGAGTGGAATAAACTGTTGCCAAGGTCACGTCTAAGCCAGAAATCTTAGCCTGCTGTATATAGTCACAGGCGAAGACTTCTGGCTAAGACGGTTTAAGAGGCCCCAGTTTCTTGAGTGAGCCTAGTTTTGCTCCCGCCATCAGGCAAGGTGCACCTGACTTTGTGGCTGGCTCAGGACTAATCTCAGTCATGATAGCGGAGCATCTTGCTTAGTGGATGGCGCAGGGCAAAGATCACTCATGCAGTTGACCCTGTTCTTTATACTGAGTAAGCTAAGACTTCTGGCCGATGGCTTCAGTCCTGTTTCAAGCGGAATGCCACACACTGCGTGACCGGGTTAGTGCTAGTCCTCGTATTCTGTGATTCAAATCTTGTAGTTGTATACTATATAACAACAGTTCTCTGCCATGTGAAAGCAAATACACATTAAAACAAATTCAAAACCAGTCAGTCCATTATAATGTGAAAAGCGATATTCTCGTCAGTTGTAGCCGCACAACGAAAATCTTGCTTTTACAAAATGAACTTACTGTCCGAGACTTTTGCCTTTACAGGACGGTACTGCTGTGTGTTGATCGCTATTTAGCACAATTACGACAGTAGTTGCCTGTGATTTTTGGACCATATGTATGAGAGGCCATACTCACAGAACAGCAGACATATAAACGCGATCTGTGTCTCTAAAAGTTTTTAAAAAACAAATTACCCGTTCAGTGCCAAGAAAATCTAAACATAACATAACCCAACTGCAAGAGGCGTAGATCCTCATGAGCCCCCGCAATTGCGGGGGCTCATGAGGATCTATGCCTCTTGCTGACACCACTTTGAATCCATGTTCCTGGGACATGGTCTTGAATTAACGAAGATTGCAGAGAGACAGTCTGCGTCAGATTGCACTGAACGGGTTAATCAATAACCACTGCTGATTGCACTCATGTCCAATTCTTACCTTCTGTGTTGCAGACACTATCCGGGCCTCACACGAGGGATCCCCCTTGCTGCTCGTGCCCGTGACAGCTGACCCTGACCTTGCCCATGCCGGGCGCGCATGCGCATGATGCCAGGTGGGGGTGCCCGATGGAGGCAGCAAGAGTCATGTCCCCTACGCGTCCGTCAATATCCACCATCGCTCACCGAGCGCCTCTGTGCCATGTTACGCCCCTTTGTCGCAGAGTTGTGCCCCTTCCCGAGGCTACACTTTCTGACCCACAGACGCGCCGGCCGATGCGGCCTACTCCTGTGTTTCTCCACAGTACTGTTTGTAAGTGTCTGAGATTGTACAAATGTTTGCGGCCCCCAGAAGGCCTGTTAGTTATTAGAGCTGAACCCTTTGGCTGTCGGCAGCGGTTTTAGTCGCGATGATTCCTGCAGGAATCATCGCGACTAAAACCGCTACCGCCAGCCAAAGGGTTAAAACCCGGTACCGACTGCCAAAGAGTTAAGACCGAGCAGGTGACTAAGGCCATCTCGCGCCGCGAAGGCTAGTCAGTAAGTCCATTTTTGTGAAAAACGAGATTTTCATTGTAAATACATTGAAAATCTCGCTTTTCACAACAAAAAAGGGCATTCCGTCTTTTGCCTGCACAGGGCAGACGTGTGTTGGTCCGCCTGTGATTTTGGACCGATTGCCATAGAGCCATAAGGACGAAAACCATAGACCAGCACACAAACGTAATTGTTACTATAAGCAGTGTTTCTAATGCACCAGGTATAATACAACACGGCTGTGCGCGGACCAACGAAGGCCGACGTCGGCCAGAAGGCCTTTTGCGCATTGGTTTACATCGTGAATATATTTGATGCTGTTTCAGTTTATCATCGCCACATACGTAAGCCCTATACACCTGGGAGCCGGGGGATGGCTCTATGGGATCGGAATTGGAAGAGGGCCCGGCGGAAGTGAGTTGTGCCCCTTGATGTGCCCGCAAATATCACCCAGTGACGACACTTGGAAGCCACACGTCATGCCTACGTCACATCCGTGTCAGATGACAGTTATCCCGCCAGTTCCCTGCCCTGTTAACAAAACCACATCCACGCTGCTGCAGATGGTAAGCACTACATGAGTACCATTTGTGTAAAGTGCGTTGGTTTAATTATGATTGCCAGTAGTAAAGTGTGTAACGTGTCATGCAAGAGTGGTATAATATCAGGAAGTCGCTTGACAATTGCCTATTACAACTGATGCCAACTGCGGCAGAAAAGCCGTCAGCTCTCATTTTAGATTATGTTTCTTACTAATCATTTTACCTCTTCCTTTTGAGGTGTGAGATGTGACAAGAATATCCCTTTGGGACAATAAATATCTTGAATCCTGAATCCTGATAGCAAGCATTATCGTCTACCGTATTGAAAATACGGTAAAATGGGGCTGGTCGGAGCACATTCCGGAGCAAGCACTTGACATTTTTGGCGTGCGGGGCAGAAATTCTGGCAAAGAAGTAACAAAATAAAAATAACGTCACGTCAGGCTGCGCTTGCTAGAAAACGTCTTTTTTCGCGCGCGCGCGCGCGCGTGTGTGTGTGTGTGTGTGTGTGTGTGTGTGTGTGTGTGTGTGTGTGTGTGTGTGTGTGTGTGTGTGTGTGTGTGCGCGTGAGCGCGTTTATGTGACAGCGATTAGAGGCCACGTTTGAGGACGGACAAGCTTGAAATTCTATGCTATTGTCCCTAAAATAATAATCTCGAGACATTGTTTTTCGATTTTTTTATTAAGATGCTCATTGTCGAGAAAACTGCTGTTTTACAAAAACCTGTTGATCCACACTGGAGTCCGTAATTTTTCTTATTTTTACTAGATATTTTGCATATAGCTAGATAAAAGGGAGATATTGAATGAGTTCGTGAACCAGCATTGTAGACCTACCTCTCGAACGTTTTGAGTGATGATTAAATATTTTTTGAAAAAAATATATTTTCACGTTTTGGGGATTAATTTCACGAATTATATGGGTTAATCTTAAAACAATTTAATCTTTTTCCCAAAAAAAAAAAAAACAAACATTCTTCTCGTTAATAATCGCATGATTTTTCATATACGGTATTTACATCGGCCTACATTTTGTCTCGGCCACTGACTTAGTATCCATGGTCTCGGCTGTCGGGTACGATTAGGTCAATTGTGACCTGTATGCCCTGTAGGTGTGAAAATCAGACAATTTTCTGCACGACTTTTTCGGAGTCATTTGTAAAACAGCTAACATAACTTTAATTTTTCTTTAACGAAAAAGCTATCTTCTCATTAACACCCGCATGATTTTTCATAAACAGTGTTTGTATATGCCTGCTATTTGTCCCGGCCCTGGGGTAGGATTAGGTCAAATTGTGACCTGTAAGCTCTAGGCGTGAAAATCAGCAAGAAAGTTGATCCTATGATAAGTCAAATGAAATGTTAGTACCGCAATGAGTGACGTATAACATCGAGTCGTCACTATGAACACGGTGTCGTGGGACTAAAGATGCCCTGACGTGAAGCTTGAAGTGACGTCATTTCGCTGCTCGTGCTATTATTCTTCCTGAGAATAGCTATGTTACGCCAGACCACAGAGCTTACGAATGGCGGGAATCCGTCTTTATTTTTGTGTGCCATTGTGTGTGGATCAGAGGGTGGGTTAGAGTAGAACGAGATGGATTTCTGACTCTACACGAGTCCACACAGAGCGTACTAGTGGCGGGAAGCGCCGTGTGTCCATCTTTGTTTGGTTGCGCCGACGTGTGTGTTGATCAGAGGTTGGCTTACAGAGGAGGGAAATGGATCAGCATTATAAGCCTAAAAGTCTGAATGTTCCTAAAAGATAAACACATCTGAGCTCCAAACAATAAGGTAGACTTTGGGATGAAATCCTCTTCTTGTTTTTCATCCTTCATGAAACAGAATGATAGTGTCGAGAGGAGATAAACGTCGTGCATTTAATCCCTTGACCAGGTGAAAGTTTCCCATAAGTAAGAATAAAACGGAATTTCAAAAATTGGAACTGAATCCGTGTGCAACCCAAAATGGGTATGATTGTAATTTTGGACCATACGGCTTGGATCCGTAAGGTCTAAAACCATAGACCTACACACAAGCTATCTTTTGCAGCCTCCGCTCCATTTTCTTGCCAACTACAGAACCCCTTGTTGGTACGAACCTCTGCCCCGAAACCCCGAATCCAACCCTTACAGACAAAACCTCTACAACTGCTTCTCCGAGCTCGCGCGCAATGAGGCGTCCAACATGGCGTCTGTGTGGATTACGCGAGCTCAGACTGAGCGCGTCCCTCGGCGGCTTCGTTGTCTCCCCTACTTCTACATCGCGGGGATGCCAAAGAGCGGGAGCACGGACCTCTTCCGCAAATTGACGCTGCACCCTGACGTGGTCAGGACACCCATGAAGGAGCCGCACTGGTGGACCAGGAACCGATTCGGTACGTTTGTTCAGAAGTGACCGATGAACATGCAGATTCCCAAACCTAACTCCTTTACTTCCAACACAGTCTTAAATCCGTTGCGTGTCGGTAGCGGTTTATGCCGCGATGATTCCTACAGGAATCATCGCGACAAAAAACGCTACCGACACGCAAAGGGTTAAGAGAAATTCAAACGGATCGATCGTGATATGTAACTCACTGATCCAGGGGAAGTTCAGGTGTTCCGAGACCGCATTCCCTCCTTCCTTTTCTCATTTTCTCAAGATCAATTTCCATTATTTAACATGTCGGACACCTTTGTTCTTGATGTTGTTGTGGTCGTCGTTGTTGTTGTCGTTGCTGTTGCTGCTGCAGCTGCTGCTGCTGTGGTGGTGGTTGTGTTTTTTTCCCCCGGGATAACTATGTGTGACACATGGGGGCCCACAGCTGCATACCCCTAGTTTGACAGCAGCTCAGTTCCCCCTTCCTTCCCCCTATTCATGCTACAGCGCTGAATCCGTGGATTTTTGTTTAGGCCAAAGGCTGAACTACAGCTCCGAGTTCCCACTGAGTGACTATGTGGACCTGTTCGACAAGGCAGCCCTACAGATCGAGGCACGCACGCTACACACGGACACTAGCGACAACGAGGACACAGACTCCATGTACAACCACGACATTATCGGCACCACACAGGACACAGAGACGCTATTCCACCACGTCATCACAGGTCGGTGTCAGGAGATTAATTTACTGTCACATCGTAATGGATGCCGCAAGTATCGGAAGATGATCAATCGAACAGAACTCATTATCTTTTTGTCACGTTTTCAACTATGGTATCTGACTGTTTGGCAACTTTTCACTATCTACTTACATTACGTACCTGAGCTGATGCCAAGTGTGTTTTACTGACTTTAAGATCAGCTCACGTCAAATTAACATATTCGAGACGTGCTGCATTCGGATATGCGGCTTTATGCCGCGTATCCGAATGCGGCTCGTCTCGAATGCGTTAACGACCTTGCGCTTGCAGTAACTGGTAGATATAGTACCGTGGCTCCATGCGCAAAAGGGTTAATAGTAATTCTACCAATTTCAGGGGATGCGAGCGCGTCCACGTTTTGGAGTAACGACAACTGGATGCGATCCCCGGAGAACTGTGGCCGTGACGAGCCGTTATTCACTAACGCCCACTACATCCGCCGCCTGACGCCTGACGCCAGGATCATTGTCATCTTCAGAAACCCCACGGAAAGGTCAGTTCTCGGGCACCACTGGTTGTCTCCATCCATTCACTACCGCTGATGATATGTATGTTTATTCTTATGTACGCTCGGCAGACACAGCCAAATATCCTTTTATGGACAATACATTTCTTGAATATTGATCAGCTGCAGTGAATCGAGGGAGACAACAGGGTGTTCTCAGGCAGTAACGTGTACACATTTTCGCAACTATTTGGGAGACGCCTCGAAAAAAAATTAGACTAGCTATATGGGACATAGATTGGTTCAAGAGTAGTGCCAAATCAGTGTTAATGGCTTTAACCTATTACTTCCTGAGGCTATTTTTTTTTAATTGCTTATTGTCCTAAGAAGGCTACATTACAAGGGTGGTGTCAAAATAGCTTGGCGCCTCAGGCACCAAGCTATTCTGGCACCACCCTTTAACCCATTCAGCCCTGACGCACTACAGCAGGAGATGGGTCGATGGATGGTCGATCCATCTTCTGCAACAGGTGCATAGTCGTTAGCTGGTGCCTCCAAAATTTGGGAAATACGTGCGTCGGGCTGAATGAGTTAACTACCGTAATCAAATTTATTTCAAGCAGTAGTGTATCAGGATGAAAAGGGTCAATGTGTGAGAGAATGCAGATTTTTCATGAGGACAGTTAAGTCATTCGACTGGCATTCTGCGCGCGTATACATAGTAAATATAATTTAACTCTCGACACATGCTGCATGACAAGCCACATGATTATTTGCGTGTAATGACTCTAGGATTTGGCCAAATGGTCGACATATGCGTTCAGGGGAGAGATCGAGCAGGGGAGAGAAGGCGCCAAGCTGTTCTGGCAACACCTTGAACTATCATGATAGATCCACTTTCTGCTCATGATGCAGGGCTGAACGAGCTAAAGAAGAACTTTGTTTGTTGCAGGCTGTACTCGGACTATTTGTATTTCCAGAGGATCAATAAGTCCGTGTCACAGTTCCACCAGGAGGCGCTGATGTCCATCGACAAGCTGCAGGCCTGTCTGAAGGAGCACTCCCTCAGGGCGTGTGTCTACGACGTGCACGTGGCCAACGGCGCCAAGGTAGGTTGTCTTAACCCGTTCAGTGCCAGTTGCCGCAGATGGTGTCTCTGCGATCTTCGTTAATTCAACTCGTAAACATGGATTCAAAGTGGTGTCAGCAAGAGGCATAGATCCTCATGAAGTAAATACCGTAGATGTTTCAGCAGCATGGATTGAAAGTGACGTCAGCAAGAGGCATAGATCCTCATGAAGTAAATACCGTAGATGTTTCAGCAGCATGGATTGAAAGTGACGTCAGCAAGAGGCATAGATCCTCATGAAGTAAATACCGTAGATGTTTCAGCAGCATGGATTGAAAGTGACGTCAGCAAGAGGCATAGATCCTCATGAAGTAAATACCGTAGATGTTTCAGCAGCATGGATTGAAAGTGACGTCAGCAAGAGGCATAGATCCTCATGAAGTAAATACCGTAGATGTTTCAGCAGCATGGATTGAAAGTGACGTCAGCAAGAGGCATAGATCCTCATGAAGTAAATACCGTAGATGTTTCAGCAGCATGGATTGAAAGTGACGTCAGCAAGAGGCATAGATCCTCATGAAGTAAATACCGTAGATGTTTCAGCAGCATGGATTGAAAGTGACGTCAGCAAGAGGCATAGATCCTCATGAAGTAAATACCGTAGATGTTTCAGCGCAGCATGGATTGAAAGTGACGTCAGCAAGAGGCATAGATCCTCATGAAGTAAATACCGTAGATGTTTCAGCAGCATGGATTGAAAGTGACGTCAGCAAGAGGCATAGATCCTCATGAAGTAAATACCGTAGATGTTTCAGCAGCATGGATTGAAAGTGACGTCAGCAAGAGGCATAGATCCTCATGAAGTAAATACCGTAGATGTTTCAGCAGCATGGATTGAAAGTGACGTCAGCAAGAGGCATAGATCCTCATGAAGTAAATACCGTAGATGTTTCAGCAGCATGGATTGAAAGTGACGTCAGCAAGAGGCATAGATCCTCATGAAGTAAATACCGTAGATGTTTCAGCAGCATGGATTGAAAGTGACGTCAGCAAGAGGCATAGATTTTCATGAGCCCCCGCAACTGTGGGGCCCGCAACTGTGGGGCCCGCAACTGTGGGGTCTCCTGACGATCTATGCCCCTTGTAGTATGGTGGTGTTCAAATTTTCTCGGCACTGAACGGGTGAAGATGGCTACCTCTAGAAATGATTGACCGTGTACCTGCCCAAGAAACTGGGGGTCAGTCCATTCATACATCCACTAATCAACCTCATTATACAATCATCCGTTCATCCACCCGCACAGCTGTCCACTGCATCTTAAGGGTAGTGTCAGATTATAGCTTTTCTTTGCAAACGTGTTGGAGACATAATCCACAACAGGTCAGTAGTCTAGCTGCCTCCAAACTTTGATGGCAGAGCTGACAGTGCTCAGCAGTATTTTATTTTTGTTTTGAGACTCGTATCGGGCGATGTCACGAATTGTTTCTGGCCAGAACATGCCTACCTGAATGCCCTGGGAAGGCAAAATATAGAAAGTCCATTTCGTTTGGTGAAAAGTGAGGTTTTCTTTGTATTACAATGAAAATCGTGCTTTAAAAAAAAAAAAAAGATGGGCGGTCTTTTGTTTCCACAGGGCAGATTTGCTGATCAAGCAACTCATACAATCAGTAAGTCAGTCAGCCAACATGTCTATTATTCAGGTGCGTCTGCGTATCGGTTTGTACCACGTGTACCTTGAGGAATGGCTGAAGGTGTTCCCGACTGAACAAGTACTCATCATCCGCACTGAGGACTACGCCAAGGACCTCAGACACTATGTGCGCAAAGTCTACAGATTTCTGGGATTGCGTAAGTTTGCCTGTCTGTGTCTGCTCTGTGAATGAAAGAGACAATAAGTCCACATTTGAGAAAAGTTAGCTTTCCATTGTAATACAATGAAACTACAATGTAATACAATTTATTTTGTCTTCACTGTGCAGTTTGTCTCTATGCCTCTGCCGCCATGAGATGGCCTTAGTCGCCTGCTCGGCCTTAAACCCAAATAACTAACTCTGTCTGTCTCTTGGTCTGTCTGTTCATCGGTTTGTCCCTTTGTATGTCCGTCGGCACTGTCAACTCTGTCGAATATGTATCCCAGGCAGGGGATGGCAACATCTGTTTCTTCTTATTTTCTTCTGTTTTATAGTCGCGTTCACATCACATCACATAGGTATTTCATGCGGGCCAATGGCGGCCGACGCCGGCCCGATGGCCTTTTTGCGCATAGGGAAGGCGCTGCAACTGCTTGTCCCATAACAATGCACTCAAAATGAAATACCTATGTGATGTGATGTGAAATACCTATGTGATGTGATGTGAACGCGACTATAAATACATCACATAGGTAAACACCTCAACTCATCTTGCAAATGCAGTAGACATGTGTGTGCCAAACTTGTGAACACTCCTGTAAAAACCTGAACAGGTGGCTGCAACTGCTTGTCCCATAACAATGCACTCAAAATGAAATACCTATGTGATGTGATGTGAAATACCTATGTGATGTGATGTGAACGCGACTATAAATGCATCACATAGGTAAACACCTCAACTCATCTTGCAAATGCAGTAGACATGTGTGTGCCAAACTTGTGAACACTCCTGTAAAAACCTGAACAGGTGGCTGCAACTGCTTGTCCCATAACAATGCACTCAAAATGAAATACCTATGTGATGTGAAATACCTATGTGATGTGATGTGAACGCGACTATAAATACATCACATAGGTATTTCAGTTTCTTCTTTTGTCTTGTCCTGCTTCTAGACTGATAGTGTATACATAATGTGTACATTAATCGTCTATTACTGTATTGACGAGCGAAAGAAATGCGACATTTTCGGAACCAACGGAAACACTACAGTGTTTCCGGTGGTTCCAAAAATGTGTATAGACATATATACATAGACTTATTCTGTTCATGTATGGCTACACTATACCCTGTCAGCGGAAACACTTGGGCCACCGTCGCCGGTCACTGTTGGCTCATGTACAGCTGTGCACGGGCCAGGAAACGACAGGGGATTTTGTGCTTACTGCGTATAGCATGCTCTATGGCGTTAGTCAGGAACTTACCTTAACTGGGGCGCATTAGCCAAATTAGTGAGCGAGAGAGAGATAGAGAGAGAGACAGAGAGAGAGAGTCTTCAACACAGCACAACACTCCGCCTACCCTATGCGCAAAAAGGCCATCGGGCCGGCGTCGGCCGCCGTTGGCCCGCGCACGGCAGTAGTCGGGCCAACGGCGGGCCACGTCGGCCCGATGGCCTTTGCGCACTGGGTTCCCTCCTCTATTTTTTCTGGAATCCGGCTCCACGTATCGTCTTGACATGCGTCAACAAACTCTCAAATTTCAGAGAGAAACAGAAAAAAGAACATCAAGCTTATGGCATTTTACTGACTCACAGAATCGTATCATTATCTCATAGCAGCAAATTGGCTTTTTGTAAAATTTAAATCTGTGTACCACATAGAGAGACTGATTGTTAGGCACGCCTGACTTGAAATGTGCTTTCCTTGCCTATTTCATGTCCATGGCAGAATGTTGGAAATGGATCGACCATAATATCTCCAAGATAGTGCCGGATTAGCTTGGCGGCGCTGGAGGTCGCGCCACAGAGGCGTAATACTGCGCCGGAGCGAACTACCTTGGAGCTATTATGGTCGTTTCAGTTCCCGCTTGCCAGTGACCTCGTGCTCGATGCTGACGTGTTATCTTCCACTGGGGCAGCGCTGTCACTGACTCAGTAACCATTTAGAGCCGACTGGAAAAGGTTTTGCCGTTGGCAGTTGATTTTGGGAGTAAAATGAGTAGGCCTACACATCTACAGAGAGGTAATTACGAACACAAGATCATGTTACTAAATGCGACTGCCGTATCTGTGATGTTGGCAAACCCCACCCTCGAAAGGAATTTCAGTTAAAAAGCTTTAACCCCGCTTTTACTTGTGCTTGATTTTCTCACGAACCAGACTCCCTCCCTCCTTCCCTCTCTCTCTCTCTCTCTCTCTCTCTCACACACACACACACACACACACACACACACACACACACACACACACACACACACACACACACACACACACACAAACACACACACTCACATGAAAATCCTAAAATACCTAACTTTTTCAACAACAACAAAAAAATTCCGATAGCCAATGAGTTCTTTTTTAGGCGCGTTGCAAACTTTTATGAATAAAGACTAATGAAGCGACAACTGAATGGAATTATAAATTCAGTTCTGCTCCACCGCATCTGCACACTTCAGTTATAATTACAAGATTAGCCGTGAAACCGTGGTTCTTGCGTCAGGTTCCTGGTTGTTGGTGATTCAAGTTACCGCTGTTAGCTGGCGACTGACTGGGTGTCTCATAGGAAGGGGTGAGGGACCCAACCGGCGTTTGTTTGTCCAGCTATGAGTAATTCCCCTTGGTACGTGTACTAACATATAACACAATACTCTTCAGTAGTGTTATGAGTTGAGAATAACCCAGCGAAGAAAGGAACACGCTCAAAAACGACATTAACAAAAGACGCGCGTTAATTTTTTTTTTTTTTTTTTTTTTTTCATTCTCTGTATTTTTCACGCTTGGCAGTATGTATTTAGTGATGTGTGCTGTCGACGGCGTTTGCCAGTTTATGAGCGTTCTCGAAAACTCGCCAGTTACACTGTAATGGAGCAAGCCTTGCCAAACTCGGTGCAGGTGCAGTAAACACGAAGCAATCACAAGGCACTCAGCAGGGGTTGTGATAAACAAATACTGCCTCTTATGAGTCCTGATAAACGGAAAGATGTGGCTTCAGTGAGAAGAAACGTGCTGCCTTAACTCATTCAGCCCGGCGCACGCATTTCCCAAATTTTGTGGGCGTCATCTAACGACTTATGCACCTGTTGCAGGAGATGGATCGACCATGATAATTCAAGGGTAGTGCCAGATTAGCTTGGCGCGCACGGGCGCCAAGCTAATCTGGCACTCCCCTTGAATTATCATGGTCGATCCATCTCCTGCTGTAGGGCGTCATGGCTAAATTCATGGGTTAAATTATTTTCTTGATTTTTTTTTTCTTCTCCACAGATACGCTCACTGCCGCAGAAGACATTAATTTTATTTCCTTTCAAAGTTCTCCGCCGAACACCACTCAAGTGCAAGAGATCTAGATAATCGTGGGTTTGCACAGTCCTACGTGACCTCATAATGATCTATGCCTAGGCTTCCTGGTCCTGCTATACCCGTGTTTCTCAGACGTGGAGAAGATTTTCTGGTGAACGCTTTACGATGTTCTAGAAAGCCTCTTGGAACAAGTGACGGCAAAGTGACAGCCTTCTGTTTTCGTCTGAGGGACTGGAAGGGTGGATTGAATTACTTTCTCTATAAAACCGCCTAATGGGTGAAATGGTTTGACCATGACAGCAGTTCCTGATTATCTGTATTATCTGGATGGGTTCAAGGCTAATAAGGCTGTTTGTTTGTTTGCTTGCTTGCTTGGTTGTTGTCGTTATTTGGTGGGGTTTTTTGTTTGTTGTTGTTGTTGTTTGTTTGGTGTTTTTTTTTTTTGTGTGTGTGTTTTTTGTGTTTTTTGGGGAGGGGGTGTTGAGTTTTTTTCTAATCATGATGGTCAGTCTTTGGCTCTTCCTCTCTCTTTAGCCCTTTGTATGTCGGTAGAGCTTATAGTCGCGGTGATTCCCACCTGCAGGAATCACCGCGACTAAAAGCGGCTATACCGACTTCCAAAGGGTTAATTTGAAGTCGGTTTCCTGCCACATTATGAAAGAAACTCAAATGCAAGAAACCATCTAAACCCTGCAAATATTTTCCGTAACAATCCTTCGGTTGGGCTCATTGACTCATTGTGCCCGAGGTACGAAATACCCACATTTTGGAATTATCCTCTGAGGTCTGTATTACAATTATGGAGACAGATCGACCATGATAGTTCAAGGGTGGTGGCAGAATAGCTTGGTACCTACAGGCGCCAAGCTATTCTGCTACCACCCTTGAACTATCATGGTCGAGCCTTGTCTAGCTGTGGCGTGTCGCCGGCAGAATGAGTTCACTTTCTTGCCCACGCAGCCACCGATACTGCACACGCAAGGGAGTTAAAAGATATTTTCTGAATTTATTTGTTTTTATGTCAGATTTAGTGATCGACGATGTGGTTGTTTCTTTTCTTTTCTTTTCTCTCTCTCTCTCTCTCTCTCTCTCTCTCTCTCTCTCTCTCTCTCTCTCTCTCTCTCTTTCTCCGGCTCTCTCTCTCTCTCTCTCTTTTTTTTTTTGGCGCCTTCAGGGAGCGTCAGCACGCATTCATATCGTGCTCCGGCTCGCGGTGGATTCATGTGTCTTAAGTGAATTTGCCAAGTGTGATATTTGGCACACGGGTTTGTGATTGTGTCTCCTACATTCCGACGATTTTTCGCGCGGGAGGATGGAGTTTTTCGTGAGTAGTGACTTATGACAGTTTTCTCATATTATATGTGATTTCCACTGAACTCTCTTGTCTTCCATTTTGAAATTTTGTACACGTGTGCGGTGACTCATATGGCCTCGAGTGTTTTGTAGACAGGGGGCGTCAGACCTGGCTACGCCTGTCATCATAGTCCCAACACTGTGTAAACACACCAGCGCAGATGCCTGGCCCAGGGGTCAGGGGTCTGACCTCATCATCCGACCGCCTCTATATCTGTCAAACATAAAAGCAGAGATAGGAGAAATAAGAGTTTCAACTCTCGTGGAGCCCTGGGTTTGTAATTGGCCGCCGAAGATTACCCAGTGCAAATCATTGTAAACCAGATGTTGAAGTGTCCTGTACTGTGTAACGGCGACTAACTCCGAGCTGATCAGCAAACATGTCGACACCCCCAGTATAAACTGATTATGGCGGCACCGCCATACTTTCACTATGCCAGTCACACGCTCCACTGCAGCCAGCTCAAGACTGTCCTTAGAAAAGATAATACGGACTAACGATCCAATTCAAGTGACTTTCGAAACTGAGGGCTGGAAGATACCCCTGTGGAGGAGAGCCCTACACAAATTCTATGGCGAGGAGCCTATGCCGCCTGGTGTAACCCTCTCTTGGAGAGACAGAGATAAAGACCATGAAGCGTTGAAAACCAGTGCTCCAATCAGCCCTCCCTACCCCAGTGAACTTTATGAAACTATCATTCAGCTGTTAAACGGCGACCCGGAAACTAATTACAGTAACACTGTTCTATACCACCGGGACAGGCCTAGTCCAAGGCAACTGCTGTAAAACTTGGGTTGACGACGAGTTCGGCGCACTGAGGGACAGCGTTGCCAAGATGGCCAGCGCTCTAATCTCCCAGCCCCCTCATGCCAGTCCTTCGCCCCCTCTTGTCGTTGATCCTGTCTCGGCTCAGTGCAGCTCAAGCAATGAAGTGTCAGAAACCGCAGCGAACCCCGGACACCTGCCCTTAACGTCCAGCTCGCCAGGTGTCTCCGCCCAGCCAGCCGTGGAGAAATCCCCGCTCGCCTGCGACTCGACCCCCACCGTCCGCCCAGCGGACGAGGGTAATCCCATTACCCCACCTAGAGGGACATCTTCCCCCAGCGGCCCTAATGACCCCCCGCCGGTCAACGCACTGGATCAACCTGATCAGGTCACGCTGCGCCCTGATGTCATCAGTCCTCTCAACACTAACTTCATCACCCCGCCATCTATCGAGCTCTCTGCGCTGTGTCAGGGGCCTGTACTGGAGTGGATGCTCATGATGCAAACAACCATCCGCACACTACAGGCAGAACTACATCTGACGCGGAGAGAGCTATCAGAAGTGAAAGCTCGCTGTGCCTCCTTGTCTGACAGTCAGGCACAGCTCGACAGTCTCGCCCGCGACAGTGACGTCAAACTGAAAAACTATTCCAGGGCAACAGACAGATTTGTCACTGAAGCGATCAACTCATCGCTAGAGCCAGTGGCAAAAACACAGCAAGGCCATACCGACCGCCTAAACCAGCTGACGTCCTGCAAAGACAGCCATGCCAGCAAGCTACACGACATGGAGCGGAAGCTTACGGCACTGAGTGTAGCAGCAGAGTCAAACAAACCCAAGCCTGCTCTCTCCGCCTCTCCCACCACCACACCCAAACCATCCTCCCTGAAGTCGACATTCCCCAGTTCCCCCAAATCTTCAGGAAATAGTACTGTTCAGTACAGCCCCCACCCTGACGTCATCATCGAGAACATGTTTGAAGCCCTGTCAAATGGCGACGGGAAGGAGCAGGTTCCAGGTGCTGGTACTGACGACGGTGCCGCACTCAACGCTGCCACCGACTCCCGTGAGACCAATACCTCAGGATCACCAGTCACCCCGTTGGACAATCTGCAAGCCCAGACCATCAGACCCGACGTTAATACGCTCCTCATCGGCGACTCTGTCCTAAAAAGGGTCGATGCCCGGAGGATGTCTGTGGACGGCGCCGTCGTGCAAAACATGTCGGTATCGGGGCTTAGTGTCAGCGAGCTGGCGGAATGGCTGCGCAATCAGCGCCAGTCACGACACCTCCGCAGAGTTGTGTTTCACGTCGGCATCAACAGCTGCATGCAACAGGGCCCTGTCACCAAGCCGGCGTGGATACAGCTCATCCGTCTTCTGACCTCCGTTTTCCCCAATGCCCGCATTCAGGCCTCTGCCATCATGCCCCCGAGAGGTCAGAACCACCCCCTCTTTGCCCCCGCCTCCATCTCCAATGACGCCCTAAGGGAGGCCTGTGAGCAGATGAGGATTCTGTTCACGGACCACACCTCCATCTTCCTCACAGCCAACAGAGCCCCCCGAAAGAAGCTCTACCAGGACGGCACCCACCCGAGTACTGCTGGTGCCATGAAGCTGGCACTGAACATTCGCTTTGCAGGTGTTCCACGCCAGTCCCACAGCGGACACGGGATGGAGGAGAGCAGCCGTGCCAGCAGCCAACCTCTTTTCATTTACAATCAGAAGCAAGAGTCCCTCAGGCCATTCAGCGGAGCCAGACACCAGCAGCAGGACCTGAGACGTGGTAGAACTCTGCAGAACTACGAGCAACCACAGCGCGACCAGCTTCAAGCCTACAACACCCGCCAGCCCGGCCACGCCTTTACCCCGCGTCCTCAGCAAGGTCAGGGCGGACCAGTCGTGACGTCACAGGGGGAATTCCCCAACATGCCAGCGGCTAGTACTTACATACCAGCCGGTCACCCCTTCGCTGCGCCCGCCGCAGTTACAGCAAAAGCGCCGCGCAGAGGATGGGAACAATCGCCACCAGCAGAGACAAGCCCTCCCAATCCCTTACAAACAATGCAGCTTATGGCACAGCTGCTGCTGCCGTATCTACCTGCATGTGTTTAATTGTTTACTTCGTTAATACCGGAACGCAGTGTGACCTCTGCGGAACGAAACTAACTTGACAATCTGAATGCTAAAGGCACAGTTCCTCATGCGCCCCTGCTGCTGCACGGACTCATGAGGATGCATGCTGACTAAAAAATACAAATGCAAGAGGCATAGATCCTCGTGAGCCCTTGCAGCTGCTCTGGCTCATGCGGATAGATACCTCATTCTGACCGCAAATTCTAAATGCAGAGGGCATAGATCCGCATGCGCCCCTGCGGTTGCACGGTCTCTGGAGCGCCAATTACCTGTTCAAATGCAAGAGGCATGGATCCTCGTGGGCCCCTGCACATGCACGGGCTCATGAGGATAAATACCACATGCCATCTACAAGCCTCAAATGCAAGAGACATAGATCCTCATGAGCTCCTGCAGGTGCATGTGCTCATAAGGATAGATGCCTCATGCAAGTTACACTCACATCTGTGTTTCTCACGAGTGTAAATTAGTACCTTTAGTACTGCATGATAAAAGTGTGTATGGTGCCGCATTTTCATAGCTTCTGTTGATACACGACTGACTTGCCTGGAATTCTGGACTTCTCTCACATTCTTTGCGGACTAGACTGTGTCTTAAGTGAACGCTGCGTTGGTGTAGCGCTTTCACTTCATTCCACTGAGCACCTCCGTGTAGAAGCTTTATTTAAGCGTTCTCACCTAAATCGGCGTTTATTAAGCCGTACTATAAACATTGCAGGAAATTTGACTGTGAACACTGATGGACTGTTTTATTTACAGCGATTTGTCTTATTGTGAGTGCTCCGCGGCGTACGTTCTGTTTTTGTCGTCGTTGCATGTATTTAACCGCGGCAACAAACAATTCCTAAACAGACGTAGAGTATTTTTGACATTGCTCCTTCAGGGTAGCGTACATTGATATTTCCCGCATACACTTCAGTTGTGGGAGAGTTTTTTGTTTTGTTTTGTTTATGTTTTCTTCTTCTTTTCTTTTCTTTTCTTTTCGTAACGCTCAGCTCTTGTAATTCCTGAACGTTTGATTATCACATTAATTTTTGTCTTCATACGTTATTGTTTTCTTTGATTGTTTTGTTTTTTTCTTTACATTGGCTTTTTATCTTTGATTGACGTTTGCTCAACCACGGCATTTGCATTTGCTATTTTACTGTGAAACAAAATACAGCTGTTAGCGAAATACTCATGGCGAGAGGCAAACAAAAAGAACATAAATTACGAGTGGGTCACCTCAACGTTTTCCATCTTTATAATAAGGTATCTGACCTGTCGGCGTTTCTTAATACTCCCACACCGTTCGACATTTTCGGCCTTACCGAGTCACGCCTAAATTCAAATATCAGTGATGATGCCGTGAAAATTCCTAATTTTAGTATTATGAGAAGAGATTCCTCCTGTCACGGTCAAACAGGCATTGCTGTATACGTTCATCACTCTATCGAACACTTAGTCCGTAGGCGTAAAGACTTAGAAACGGCTGAAATAGAGTGTGTGTGGATTGAGGTCAAAAGCCCGTACTGCTCACCATCATTTGTTGGTTTTCTTTACCGCAATCCGGCGTCTAACTTCGAGTGGTATGACAATTTTGCTAGTAACCTAGACAAAGTGTATAAAGGGCAAAATGACGTCATTCTTCTTGGTGACTTTAATATAGATATGCTTAAACCCCATCCCGCATGGGACACTACATTTTCTTTATTTGGCCTAGTACAGCTAGTTAAATCCCCCACCAGAATTACCGCCGCGAGCTCTACGCTCATTGACCACGTCTATACAAACAAACCGCAGGCGGTGTCCGATGTTAGTGTCTCAGATCTTAGTGTTAGTGACCACTGCCCCGTGATTTGTTGCTGGTCTATGAAACTCCCCAAATTAAAGAAACATCGTCATACCACAACAACCTACAGGTCGTTTAAGCATTTCAGTCGTAATGAGTTTCTACACGATCTTAATAACACTCCTTTTGACGATGTCCTTCTCACAGATGATCCAAATATTGCGCTGTCCACTTGGTACAGATTATTCCTTGGAGTATTAGACAGACATGCGCCGATTAGAACAAAAAGAGTGAAGAGTGAGATACTTCCCCCTTGGCTGACAAAAGAAATAATGCATGCCATGTCGGTGCGAAATGACCTAAAAAGAGAAAAGAACTTTGATGAATTTAAAAAGCAGCGAAACCGTGTGAGATCAATGGTGAGCGCCGCGAGGAGGGACTTTATCCGCAACACTGTCAAGGACAACAAAGATGTGTCAGCAGTGTGGCGGGTACTGAATTCGATCACTCGAGGCAATAGCAGTAGGTCAACAACCATCCCCAGTAATCTCTCCGCCGACACATTCAACGAACATTTTTTGTCTGTTGCGGATTTGATAACTACTCCTAGTCGTGATACAGAGGCTGACACATGCCCCGATTACTTAGTTAATTTCTGCAACAGAAAAACAACTGGCACACTACCATTTAATATCCCCATACTTGCTGTACACGAAGTGGGCAAACTAATTAGTGACCTAGCTAATAAGAAGTCCTCCGGCCATGATGATATCAACCCACAAATATTAAAGTTGTCTGTACCATACATCATAGAGACCCTTACTTATATTTATAACTTATGTATTCAAAAGAATGTATTCCCTACATACCTCAAAGTTGCAAAAGTTGTTCCACTGCCAAAATCAAAAGATCGCACTGACCCTAACAACTATAGACCCATTTCTCTGCTGTCAGTATTATCTAAACCCCTTGAAAGGCATATACATAAACACCTGTCTGACTACTTAGAATCGCGAAAGTTGCTACATTCGTCCCAGTCAGGATTTCGCCCTCGGCACTCATGTCATACGGCTCTGAGCAGATTAACAGACACATGGCTTTCAAATATGAATAATTCGCAGCTGACATGTGTAATTTATCTTGACTTTAAAAAGGCCTTCGACTTAGTGAACCATACAATATTGATTTCCAAACTTAAGCATTATCTTCGAAACGACATGGCTGTTTCCTTTTTTATGTCATACCTCGAAAACAGAAAACAGAAAGTAATTGCTAATGGAGCCTACTCTTCTACTAAAGATGTTAAACTCGGGGTTCCGCAGGGGTCAATCTTAGGTCCTCTTTTATTTTGTATTTACATCAATGATCTGCCTCTAAGTCTCACCTACGAAGCAACACAGTGTGATATGTTCGCCGATGATACCTCAATCCACACAGCTAACAAAGACATACGTGAAGTTGAGAACGGCCTTCAAAAAAGTCTCGACGATATATCAGCATGGTGTAAAGTCAACTCAATGATTCTGCATCCTACTAAAACAAAATCTATGGTTATTTCAACACGCCAAAAGCACCAGTTAAAACCTTTAAAGCTTAATCTATCACTCGGCGACGACATCATAGAACAGGTAGCCGAACATCGTCTATTGGGGGTCACAATTGATAATCAGCTGAGGTGGCAGATGCACATTGACAATGTCTGTAAAACGGTCTCTAGAAATGTCTTTATGTTATCGAAATTAAAGTATTACACAGATAGTGAAACCAGAAAATTGTTCAGTAGTGCACACATCATGTCACATATAAACTACGCATCGACGGTGTGGGATTGTTGCAGTGATGTCCACTTAAAAAGACTAAATTCTTTACATAGGAGAATGGCAAAATTAATTCTTCCCGACCCGCACTTGACGACCGAGGAAAAACTCAGTAAAGCTGGATTCCTGCCCCTTCAAAATCATTTTAAATATAACAAAGGGGTACTGATGTTTAAAGTGTGGAACCATAGCGCTCCAGAATATCTAAAAGAGTTGTTTAAAAAATCAGATTCCTGCTATGGGAACATGAGGGGTCTTTATATTGTTCCAAAACCCCGAATAGATATATTTAAATCTACTTTGTCATTTGCGGGTTCCACACTGTGGAACTCACTCCCACATCACGTTAAAGCCACTCCGACATTATCTCGTTTCAAGGCAAGTCTTTATAAGTATCTGACATTACTCAAATAATAATATCTAGTTATTCGTAGACACACGAATGTCCGTGTATATTATAATAATCATGTGTATGTGTGTGTGCGTGCGTGTGTGTGTGTGTGTGTGTGTGTGCGTGTGTGTGTGTGTGTGTGCGTGTGTGTGTGTGTGTGTGTGTGTGTGTGGACGCGTGAGTGCGTTTGTGCGCGGCGTATGCGCTTGTTTGTGTTTAGTGGACTATATATTTTGTATTATTGTGTTTTGATGTCTCTTTTTTATGTATACTTTGTACTTAGTTAGTCGTAGTTGTAGCAACGGCAGGTACGAAAAATGACATAGTCACTGACTGTGTTAATATCTTCACCGTTGTAAAATAAAGATTCATTGATTCATTGATTCTCTGGCTCTCTCTCTCTCTCTCTCTCTCTCTCTCTCTCTCTCTCTCTCTCTCTCTCTCTCTCTCTCTCTCTCTCTCTCTCTCTCTCTCTCTCTCTCTCTCTCTTTCTCTTTCGTCTCACATAAATAGTAATCTCTCAGTTGTTCCACTTTGCAGGCGACCTCTCCCCAGAAGAGGAGGACAAGGTGGTGGGGTCCCCGCGGGCCAACACGCGCAAGACGAAGGATCGGGAACTGGGCCCCATGCTGGCCGAAACACGTGGCATACTGCGGGAGTTCCACAGGCCGTACAACCAGCGTCTGGCCCAGCTGCTCAACGACCCTAAATATTCGTGGGATGACATCACTGTAGACACTCAGCGAAGTCAGTAATGATTTTGAACCACATGTCTGTTAACCTATTTTTACATCAGTTGGGGCCGATTTTTTTTAAAATTTGCTTATTGTCCTAGGAAGGCTATATTGCAAATTAAGAGATAGATCCACCATTTTAGTTCAAGGGTGGTGCCAGAATAGCTTGGCGCCTCAGGCGCCAAGCTATTCTGGCGCCAGTCTTGAACTATCATAGTCAAATTTATTTCAAGCAAAAGCTTATCATGGTGAAAAGGGTTAATGCACACTACGCATCAAAAGAAACTACTAATTTCGGTTTCTAATGCCTGAAGGTTGTGATATTCTAACTGCGCCAGCAAAATGCTTGCATGTTTGTCGTTAATGCGGAAAACCGCATTGTTGTACGTTGAGGGTTGTAACGTAAAGGATTGAAACTCAGCAGACAAAACTGCAGTGTGCTTTTTCAGTTGTGTCCGTTGAAGGCTATAACGTTTGCTGCAAATTATGCGGCACTCCGCTTAAGACAAACGTGGAAGCTTTTTACATGGCGCAATAAAGATTTCAAAATGTTCAGGCATTAGAGAGACAGCAGTCGAAGTGCTAACATTTATGAGAGAAAAAAAATCCTGAAGCTAAAGCTTACGCGTCACTGCGCTCAGCGTGTGATTTCTCCTGCAGGTTTTCGAGTAAAAACTAAAGATTGCAATGTATGTTATGAATTTTCATTAATCTGCGTATTTCATGTACAAGAGAGCAAATTCTGTTTGAAGAAAGGAAAGCAATGACGCTGTAGATGGGTTTACGTCTCGTATGGCACAGTGCACAGTTAGTAGTATGTTAATCAATCATTCTTTTACAGGTCCGGCAAACGGGATGGTAAAGAAAGCTAAAATTGGCGGGGACACGTCAGTTCTTGACGAAAATACCGGGCGGAAATACGGACTCTCCAACGAAAACAGAGAAACCAAAAAATACATCAGGGGCAACGCAGCTCCGTCTGACGTCAAAGTTTTGAGTCACCGTGATGACGAAAGTGCTAAAGATTATGACGAAAGAGGCCAGGAAAGAAATAAAGGCAGCAGTCTTGAAAATGAGGGTGTTGATGAGGGGGGAAGTGAGAGAGCGACTGTTCCCGCAACAGACGTGACGCTCAGCCCAGAAGAGGGAGAAGAAGATGGGGAGGGGGAGGGGAAGGAAGATGACGGGTATGTGTACAGTGAGGGTGATACAGACAGCGGCTATGAGGAATACGAGGAGGATGAGGAAGAAAGTTAACTCGTTCGGGACGTGGCGTATATGGATACAGCGTATGCGGATGCGGCACGTCTCAGATGTAATAATATTAACCCGTTCAGCGCTAAGGAGAGAGTTAACCCGTTTACCACTGACGCACTACAGCAGGAATCTGACGGACTATGATAGTTTAAGGGTCGTGGCTGAATAACGTGGCGCCTCTAGGCGCCAAGCTATTCAGCCACGACCCTTGAATTATCATGATCGATCTGTCCCAGCTACGTAGTCTTCAATGATAATTTTCCAGAATAGTGTCATAATACCTTATTGCTTGGAGGCGTCGAACTGCTACACCACCCTTGAACTGTTATATTCAGTCAATCCCTGTGTGTTATTTTCAGACCTTGCGTCAGCTGTCAAATTTCGTCCGTGGGGCTCAAAACACTACTGTGATTTTTTCTTTAAAACCAATCCTGCACTCAACTGAGTATTTGGTGACCACTTATATTGTGTGACTGTTGCTTTAGGTGGTCGTGCACTTTTGCGTTTATATGTTTCTGACTTGGAGTGATCTATCACTGGGGAATTCGACGCAGTGACAGAGTGGACCATATAGATGAGTGTTTATCGTTGCTCCATTCGAAGATAAATTTGCTGAAGGACACAAGGCATGTGCGTCGAAGATTTACATCCGTAATTGATGCGTCTGTGGGCACAAACCGCGGTTTATGGAAGTGCTAAGTGATATAACTGACGGTGCACACCATTGCTCACAGTTATACCTGTATTTGTTATGTTATTTCTGGCCTGTGAAGTCAAAAGAAGTCCGTTTTTGTAATTGAAAAGCAAGATTTCATTGTGAGCATCTCGCTTGTCACAATAATTGACTTGCTGTCTTTCGCCTTTACAGGGCAAGTTTCTCCACTGTGAGTTGAAATACTCTGACATGGCCCCGGTATCGGCGTCGTTCAGATACGCCTTAATGTTATGTGTGATTGTCGTCGTGGCTGCGTCCATAACGGTACTTGAACTGCCTAGGCAGGGGCGGATCGGGGAGGAGGTAGAGGGTCCATGGATACCGGCCCTCCGCCCCCCAACCTTCACCCCCCCCCCCCACCACCACCACCACCACTACCAAAGTCGCTTGCGCGGGCCAACGACGGCCGACGTCGGCCCGATGGCCTTTACGCATTGGGTTACCCCTTGTAAATGTTGTAAATGAAATTAGCAGAAGTTTTAAAGTAATTTTTCGTTCAGTGAGAAGCAAGGTTTGCCCTCTGAGTGCTATAATTATGTCTCACGTTGAAGGCCCCCCCCCCCCACCTCCCCCCAAAAATACAAAATACAAAATATAAAAAAATGTTCAGGTAACTGATCCGCCCCTGCCGAGGTGTGGTATACATGCAAATGTCACATGCCATGTGACGAGAACGTTGTAACTTCCTGGATTTGAGAGTTTGCCCAGGAGATCAAATCCAGGTAGTGCGGCTTTATTGAATGGATTGCATATGTCTGCTGGCGTTCGTGATTTTTGGACCATCAGGCTTTAGATCGTACCAGGAGATAAAAATGGTGCTAACTTAACCCCTTCGCTGCCAGTGAACACAAATTGCGCGTCTGTGCCGACATTACACTGACCGACATGCGCGTGAAGAACACAGAGCTAAATGGAACAAAATTAGCATAAAAACAAAGGGCGAACAAGAGACATAAATCCTCATGAGCCCCCGCGACTGCGGGGGCTCATGAGGGTTTATGTCTCTTGCAGCTGGGTAGCGTTCGCCTTTGCCCTTTAAGGCAGTTAAGGGCTTAAGTAAAAGTGTGTCTTTTGAAAGAACCCTTGTACACACACAAAATACGCCTCATTTTTACTCCGCCGTGAGACGGCCTTAGTTGCCTGCTCGGCGTTAAACCCAAATAACTGACTAACTAACTCTTCGTTACCAAGGCTTTTCACTCCGAGTACTTGCCGAATACTTGACAAAGTATAGATTAACCCTTTGGTTGTCGGTAGCGCTTTTGGTCGAGTTGATTTCCTCTGGAATCAGTCGCGACAAAAACTCACACACTTTTGAAACCCTACCGAGAGCCAAACGGTTAATCAAAGGCTGATTCGCGCATATTTTTACATCGCGGACGATATTGTGATTGAGAATATTAGGCCTGTTGCTTACTATGAACCTAAAGGCTTCCCTACACGGAGAAACGAAATGCACAAGAAACGAACCATTTTCATTGCATCGAAATGCCTCCACCGCACACGCAGAAACGCGGTGAAAATTCATTTCGATTGGTACAGGGGAAGTAACTCTTCACTGACACATGCTCAGGTTTGTATTGGTGGATATCGCCCCGGCGGGTCATATTTCTGACAAATGACGCTTAAAAACTAAACATATAAGACATGTGTGCCTTCACTTACACAATTAAAGTGAATTGCCGACCATATCGAATAAACGTAAGCGCTTTTGAATGCGTAAACAGGGCTGGTTCAAGTGAATCGAGGATGCCGCCGTCTCGAAGCGATAGCCGCCATCGGTAGGCTGCTTCGCAGAGCAGCCGATCAGTGAAAGTGGGGTTCAGAAAACTGACCTAAAATCATATTTTGGTGGTACTTTAGTGATGATACTTGATAGATTTCATTTCGAAAATGATTTCTCCGCTTAAATCTTACAGAATCGTGCGTCACATCACGCAATTCTAGCCATTAGACCTGACTCCATGGCATCGCTTTACCGTTGCTATCTTCAGTGTTTGGGCTTGAATGACGTCAGATTGGCATGTGACCGAGCGGACGGCGCTGATTGGGCGACGGGTAGAAATGTTTCGGCAAAATGTTTCGCGAATACGGACACTGAGGTTCTATTTCGTGAAATCAGTGTGTCGTTTCGCATTTCGTGAAACGGTGAAATGTTGGAGAAATGTCTGAAATGCGGACATTTCGACGAAATGTTTCGTTTCGTTTCTTCGTGTGAGGAAGCCCTAATGTTTGTCTCTTCATCCGTAGGCCTATTCATCAGTTTTCATACAGACGACAACACATGTTGTATGTTATATCACAAATGTTATATACAATTTTATACAGCGGAGGACACAGATTATAATTTGCATAGCAGATGTCATGCACCCCTTTCACTATGACCTGCTGGACAAGGCGCCATTTAACCCCTTCTCTGCAAAATTGTGTTACGAAGGCTTCCGCTAATTCAGTCAAAAGCAATGAGCCCCAGCCGTCCAAGGAACATGGATATAAAGTGGATTCAACAAGAGGCATAGATACTTATGAGCCCCCGCGAATGCGGGGGCTCATGAAGATCTATGCCTCTTGCAGTTTTTATCAACATTGAAGGGGTTAACCTCACTGACGCTCGGCGGAAAGGACGCGTCTTCAGTTTCCGCAGGAGCGGAATCGTCAGTAGCAGTCAAGGGGTTAAAGTTTCACGCCTCGGCCGTCGAGCGGTATGATCAGTAGCCGCAGTGGATGGGTTAAACCATCCCAGATTCGCTGCTGAATTTTGGTGCTATTCGAATACGTGACTTTCTTTATTTTTATTTTTTGTTTTGTGTTGTGAGAGTACCGTCCTGAGCGAGTGTGCAGTATCTGTACGTTACGACTGTAATGTGATCACTTTGATTTGCTCACGGAGGTTGCGTTGTATGTAGCCTTTAGTAGAATTCTTGTGCAGAAAAAAAAAAAAAAATGTATGTGTATGTGAAACTGTTCATGCCAGATGAATTTTTTTTTAATGATTTTAAATCCTGTACGTATACTATGTATATTTGGGAGCATTTTTATATAACATAATCAGCAGCACAATGTTGCTGTTCGTCGTTTTAACTCACTCATACGGTATGCGACCGTTCGCCGCACATCCGTATATATGCCTCACGTCTCGAATGAGTTAACTCAATAACACCTTATAATGACTTTTGCAACTCAGGACTGAGGGGGCGTTTATGAAGACAGTGTAAAGGCGTATCGGTCATGACAGCTTAACCCATTCAGCCCTGAAGCACTACAGCCGGAGACTACAGGCGCCTCACTACAGGCGCCAAGCTAATCTGGCACTACCCTTGAATTTTTTCTTGGTCGATCCATCTACTGCAACTGGTGCATAGTCATTAGATGACGCCTCCAAAATTTGGGAAATACGGCCGAGTCGTGCTGAATGAGATAAGAGTGCTGCTAGTTTCCCCACGTATGACATATTTCATTCGAGACGTTCCACATCCGGCTACGCGACAAAAAGCCACGTCTCGGAATACACCACGTATCAAATGAGTTACCTCATTCAAGGCGCTCGAATGAATAGCTGCTAAAGTGTCGTACAGCGTTGCCGCAGGCAACGCTGTACGACATTTCCGCAGCTATTGATGCGGGCGCCATGAATGTGTTAACTTCATCTTCTTGAAGGGATTGTGCGCCTTGCTTAACCTATTTAACCCCAGGGCCGCATTTCCCAACTTTTGGAGGTGTCACTGAACAACTATGAGATGGATCGACCAAAGATAATTCAAGGGTAGTGACAGATTAGCTTGGCGCCGGATGGCGCCAAGCTAATCTGGCACAACCCTTAAATTATCATGGTCGATCCATCATCTGCTTTCGGGTGTTTGGGCTAGATGGGTTAAACTCTGACTTGCTGCCTCCTGCTCCAGGTGTTCATCAAAATAACAATGAGCGGTGGTGGAGGAAATAGTAACCCGTTCAGTTTTGTTACTTTGAAAGCTTTCTACCGGTAAGGACGCATTTTATTCACGGAAAAAAGACGATTATGCGACCACCCCTTCCATCCGGTTCCTCACCGTTCACTGTAAGCAAAGATTCCCGGGCCCAAGACGGCCGCGTTTTATTCACGGAAAAAAGACGATTATGCGACCACCCCTTCCATCCGGTTCCTCACCGTTCACTGTAAGCAAAGGTTCCCGGGCCCAAGACGGCCGCAGTGGGCCCGCGCACGCCTGTGCGCGGGCCCACCGCGTCCGTCGTGGGCCCGAGGACGTTTAACTACAAGGGTAGGCCACTGTACGATACGCGCATTACGTAGATCTGTAGTGTGCACCTCTTGTGGCAGAACTCTTTTAACTCGAGCTTTTCCATTACACACATGTCATTTTCAAACCCCCCAGCCTCCCCCTTCCATGGGCAAGAGGCCTAGAGTCTCATGAGCCCCTGGCTGGCGGTGATCGTCTCGACCTGTACCCTGGGGGATGGGGAGTATTTTTTTTTTTTTAATTACTTCTGGGTTTGCCAGCATTTCTTTCCTTGTGTATACCGATCAATCTTCATCATACTGGAGAATGTCGTCGGGATGTTTGTGTTGTTGACGTTTATGAGAAATCAAAACTATAATGCTCATTTGTACATATGGATTCAGAATAAAGCTCATGTGACAGTCTCATTCGACAACTATTTGTTGTTTGGTTGGTTGGTTGGTTGGTTGGGTGGATGGGTGGTTCTATGGTTCTTCTTTCGTTCGTTCAGTGATTCTTTGGTTGTTTGGATGATTGGTTGGTTGTTTCTTGTTTTAGTGTGTGTGTGTGTGTGCGCGCGTGCGCGCGGGCGGGTGTGTTTATGTGTGTGTGCGTGTGTTTGTGTGTGCGTGAGAACGGGTGTGTGTCTGTGTATGTGCGTGTGTGTGTGTGCGCGTGCGTGTGTGTGTATGTGCGTGCGTATGTGCATGTCTTTTAGAGATATGAAGGGTAGTGTCGGGTGACCTCGGCGCTTTGTCAGGCAATGCCCCTAGAGACATCACGGTCAAACCGTTGCCTGCAGTCGGCTGTGGAATAGAGAGTCACGAAAACTATACATAGTTTAATAGGCCAATAGTGGAACGTAATTTACAATTCAAATGACGCATCCTCCTGGATCACTTGGAGATCTCCCTAGTGCTCTTCTACTTTAGGTCCGGTTCTCCTTTCCAATTGAAATGTAAACTCAATTAGCAAACTTCCATAGGGCCGGCGTCTGCCGCTCTTGGCCGGCGCACGACTGCTCACATACAAATCTTCTTTAAGCCATTTGTAGCAAACTTCCTTGTCCACATCTATCCAATACATGTATACATGCTTTTATGGCTAGATAAGGTGTTCCGTGGAGGTAGGAGTAGGTCGGGGGGGGGGGGGGTGAGGAAGAGAGATTTTACTGTCTGTAGCATACGGTAACCCTTTCATTTTTAAGACCAAGTGACACCTCACAATCGCCTGAAGAGCGAAATGGACTAAACTGCTAGATATGGATCTGAGCGAGACCATCGTGTAGGCTTCATTAATTGATCACGATGAGTGACTCGAATGCAATTAAAGTTACACCGTGATACACTCGTGCTTTCCTCCCTCAGCAAAATTGGTTTTATTTCATCATTTTTAAAAAAAATATATAAGTAGCTCGGTGGCGCCGCAAGGCGGCGACGCATCTTCACCGGTAAAGGTAGACAGAATGTCCCCTCAGTCCTGGAACAATAAAGCTGTTAGAAAAATTCATCGATCTCCAGCAATTTGGACACACGGTTTTAGCAGACAATTCTAGCACGAATGCCGTTTCCGACTAAGCTGAACATGAAAGAGATACCTCTACATACGTCTGTCACACTTGTAAGCAATGTTTGCTTATTACTCAGTTCGCTGCCGGCACTCGCGAATTGCAAAACGACTGCACACTGACGGACATTCGTGTGAAGGACTCCTATGTCAATGCTAAAACATTAGGCACAAGAAACAAAAACATAGGACCAACAAGAGACATAAATCCTCACGAACCCCCGCGACTGCGGGGGCTCATGAGGGTTTATGTCTCTTGCACTGGGTAACGTTCATCTTGCCCTGGCAGTTAAGGGGTTAAAGTGGAGTTACTTGGCAAAGTGAGGAGGAGAGAAGTGTTCTCCGCCAGCAAGACAAGATTCGCACGATCCCCTTCATCTGCGCGATACTTGGAAATAAGTGAAGGGTGAAAGTGAGGGGGGGGGGGAGGGGAGGGAGGGAGGGAGGAGGGGGGGGGGTTGGACTGGATGTCTGTCGCGAGGGTCGCCCAAGAATTCGCTCCAAATGGATGACACGACGTTCTGTTCTTCAAACGTTGCCTCATTCAGTTCTAAGCTCGTAGTCCAAGCGCATACTGAGGATATACTCATACTCATTTGTTTTCCTCCCTACGTCACACGACCAGTCACTTTAGCGCAAACCGTACCATGTGACCGTGATATGAAAACCCCTGTAGCGAAAAATAGCGGACGTTTTGTAGCCCTCTCGATGACGCATATTGGATGCCAGTGTTGTTCTATAAAAGATCGCCAAACGTTCTAAAGTACAAAGTTACTTAGTGTTGTTCGAAACAACAAGCACACTCAGTACTGGAGACGGCAACGTCATGACATATTTTACATTACGTCATAAGTCTATTATGTATAAAGGTATATTCCTTTGACGTCAGTTATGTCTGGCGTGATCCAGGTCGCAAGATGTCTTCTTGATTTCTTTTACGAAAATATTGGAGGAATGAAAACAAATACGTTATTGATCGGAGGGATTCGCTGCACGGACCCTTGTAGGCCTTCGGGAGGTCAAAGGAACCATTGTACCCCTCAGGCCTTCGAACTTCGGGGTACAATGTTTCCTTTGACCTCTCGAAGGCCTACAAGAGTCCGTGTAGCATACCCCTCCGACCAATAACTTATAATAATATACAGTCCTAGAGCCCCCCCCCCCCCCCCACACACACACACACACACACACCACCACCCCCACCCCCACCCCCCACCCCCACACACACACACACACACACAGACACCCCCACACATACACACACACACACACACACACACACCCCAAAACAAAACAAAAAAATAAATAAATAAATAATAAAATAAATAAATACAAAATCCGACCTGGCTCACTGTACGCGTACCTATGAGCCAAGCTGATCTGGCACTACCCTTGAATTATCATGGTCGAACCATCTCCTGCAACTGGTACATAGTCGTTATATGACACCTCAAAAATGTGTAAAATATGACCGTGAGGGTAAATGGGTTAACTCATTCGAGACGTAATGTATCCGGATACGCGGTACAAAGCAGGCACAAAGCCACGTATCTAATGCACCACGTCGCGAATATGTTAACCTGTTCAAACGAAATAAAAATAAATTAAAAACAAAAAAAAAACAAAAAAACAAAAAAAACACCTACTGTTCGCGATTTTCTGGAATGTATATGAAAGGAAGGTCTCAGGTCTCGCTCGCTTATTAACCTCTTAACTGCCGATAAAAAATGAACACGGCCAAACCACTGCAAGAGATATAGATCCTCATGCGCCCCCGCAACTGCCTCTCGCTAAAACCGCTTTGTATCTATTGTTTATGGGACAGCTGCCTGGAGCTCTTTGGCGTTGAATTTACGCAGATTTCAGACTACTGTGTACGATCAGTGAGTGGCAGTGAAAGGGTTACGGAGAGGTAGTTCTGGAGGCGCCCCCTTCCCCCCCCCCCCCCCCCCCCCCAAAAAAAAAAAAAAAAAAAAAAAATTTAAACAAATCTGACAATTTCCTTCAACTATCCTAGCCGGACTCGCGATCCTTCTCTCGCTGTGATGTCTTGTGAGTGAACGTGCTGAGCTTAACTCATTCTACCCCAACACCGAAATCCCCAAACGTTGCCGTTGTCCTCTGAAGACTGCACTCTAGTGCAGGACACAGATCGACCATGATAGTTCAAGGGTGATGCCAGAATAGCTTGGCGCCCATAGGCGCCAAGCTATTCTGGCATCACCCTTGAACTATCATAGTCGATCCTTATCTTGCTGTGGTGTGTCTGGGGTAGAATGAATTAAATGATGTGAACAGTGTATAGTTTGCTCACCACAAAGAGTATAAAGGCTACTCTTTGCTCAAGTCTTTGAAACTCCGACCGGCAAAAGCAAACAAGACCGCACAGAATCGTGCAGAAAGTGAGTGCATGCAATGAGGTGTAGGCCTTTTTCAACAAACTGCGGGAGATGGACCGGTTACAATGACTCATGGATCCTTCCTAATTAGCCTCGCCCCCACAAAGAGTCATGATAGCTCTTGTCTCATCTCAAACCAATCAAGCACTGCCGTTGATTATTGTCAAGACGTTTCCCATATTGCTTTATCTTCCACCACTTGATTTTTAACATATTCATCACTGACACATTCGAGACGTGCCGCATGCGGATACGCGGTAAACAGCTGTACGTCTCGAATTAAGTCACCACAGCGGGAGAAGGTTCGGCCATGAAATCTCAAGGGTAGTGCCAGGTTAGTTTTGGTGCCTGAAGACTTTCTTGGCCGACCCATGTACCTTGCTGATACACGTCTGTAAAGTCCCCTCACAAAGTCATTATTTTGGTGCGACTGCACCGGATCCCTACATTAACTCTTTCCCTGCCAACGGACGCAGATTGTGCTTTTTTGCAATCACAGTAAATTCGAAATCAAAGATCTCCAGCCGTCAAAGGGACATGGATACAAAGCGGTGTCAACGAGAGGCGTAGATCCTCATGAGTCCCCGCGGATGCGGGGGCTCATGAGGATCTATGCCTCTTGCATTTGGGTGGTGTTCTCAGCAGTGAACGGGCTACAGTGGCTTGCGCAATATGTTCTAAGTCCACACGGACAGTTTTTGTCAGGTACAATTGAAGTCTGTGTGATCAACGCAACGGGACCGCTTGAAGTAAAGCATGCAATTTCTCTTCGAGTGTTTATGTTCTTCGAAAATGCTTTGACCGTGCAACTAGGAAGTTTACATGTAAAAACAGACCGTTATGTACACCGACATTCAATTTACGGTCTGATAAAAGTCTTGCGTAAATGTCAAATATAGATGTACTGCGATTTTGGGAAAAGAAAGAACTTACGGGGCAGACAAGAGGAGTCTTGACATTTATCTCATTCTGCCCGCGACACACCACCGCAAGATATGACTCGACCATGATAGTTCAAGGGTGGTGGCAGAATAGCTTGGCGCCTAGGCGCCAAGCTATTCTGCCACCACCCTTGAACTATCATGGTAGATCTGTCTCCTAAATTGTAATGCAGTCCTCAGAGGTTAAGTGAAAAATGTGGGTATTTCGTACCTCGGGCACAATGAGTTATTTGTACATTTCATTCCGTTATGTCACGTTATCTGTTGTTTGTTTTGTTTAATTCCTTTTGGTATGGTCTGGTCTTTTCTGGTCTGGTCTGGTCTGGTTTGGTTTGGTTTGGTTTGGTTTGGTCATTGAGTTGAGTTGAACTGAGTTGAGCTGAGTTGTGTTTCGTTACGTTTCGTTATGTTTTGTTTCGTTTCGTTTCGTTTCGTTTCAATTCGTTTCGTTTCGTCTCGTCTCGTCTCGTCTCGTCTCGTCTCGTCTTGTTTTGTTTCGTTTGCTTTGCTTTCCGCGTTTGTCATTATTTTAATGTTTTGCTTGCTTTTGGTTTGAATTTTTTCATTCATGTTTGTTTCTATTTCTTTCTTTTCCTTTTTTCTCCTTCTTAATTTTTCATCCTCGCTGACTGCTAAGTTGAATGCTGATGTAATACTCGTAATTTATGATGACAACTGTGTTTTCCCGCAGCATTTATATATAATGCAAACGTCAGCATTGTGTTTGCACACTTCAGTGACGTATTTACTTTCAAGACAGATCATGAGTTTAGTCCCCGAGTCTTCTGTGCAATTAATTAAACTCTTCTCTGCCGAGAAAAAAGTAAACATGATCCGACTGTAAGAGACATAGATCCTCATGAGCCCCCGCGAATGCTGGGGCTCATGAAGATCTATGTCTTTTGCTGACACCAATCTGTATCCACGTTTCTTGGACGGTGTCGGCTTTTGGTCATTGAATGAGCCAGGAATTCAGAAACAAAGACGTACGTACAGTGTAGGTACATCGGCAGAGATAGGGGGAGGGGGATAGTGAAAGGGGGGGGGGGGGGTGGCAGGGGGTTTCACGATTTTTCACGGAACAGCCACTGGTCGAATTCTAGGATCCGTGCATACGCATAACATAAATCTTCTTCTTTTTTTTTTTTTCTTTTTTTTTTTTTTTTGTTGGGTCATACTTGACGGAAGAGAGTTCTCGTCTGTCTGCCATTCGACAAGGCTGAATTACACCGCAAATGATCATATCGAATAGCAAGCGATACAGGATGCAAACGACTTATACCTTACAGTCAGCACGGAGGTTTAATTTGAACCCCTGCTGACCGGATAAGACCAAGAGACCACGCGTACAGGATGCAAACGACTTATACCTTACAGTCAGCCTGTCGCACGGAGGTTTAATATGAACCCATGCTGACCGGATGAGACCAGAGTCCGAAATAGCTCAGGCGGTTAGACGTCGGAGCAGGAGAGCGAAGGGAATCGCCGGGTCGTGGGTTCGAATCCCGTCCCGGCCCCGGTAGCTGGACTCACAATCCAGGGGGAAAAACGGATTTGTTCAATAGCATGTCCGTTGAAAGGTCCTGGTAAATTAAAAGTGGCACAGTTGGAGTGCGCCTGAGTTGATCAGTGTTCAGGTCGTACTCCATAGCCAATAGATTTCCCTGTCCCCCATAACCCGCCTGTCAGGGCCGTCCATGATCACCTCGGTGCTGTGGACGTTAAACCCGAACTAACCAACCAACCAGCCGGATGAGACCAAGAGACCGGATTCATGCGTGCCCGTGTGAGTCAGAACAGAGGATCGTCGCAGTGTGACTCTAGCACTGACCTTGCTTAGCGAGATTAGTTTCAACGATTACTCAGATTTCAGGTGGGTTTTTTTGGGTTAATTAACTCCTTGATTGCCGGATCACGACAGACAACACCCAAATGCAAGAGGCATAGATCCGCATGAGCTCCCGCGGTCGCGGGGGCTCATGTGGATCTATGCCTCTTGCTGACTCCATTTTGTGTCTATGTTCTTTGGATCGGGGACGGAAGATGTTGTTTGTTCAGTGTTGAATTCAACAAAATTTATGAAACACGCTTTGCAACCAGCGGCAAGGAAAGGGTTAGGCGTAGGTCTGGGGAATCTCGCTCCCTCTTTCTCTCTCTCTGTTGATTGGAGGAGAAGTCTCACCTACCTTGACGACGAAGCAATAAATACACACTTCAATTTTCACGCATCAGTGAAGACCCGCGTGTCGCAACATCGTGTCCGTGACGGATACGGACATCTGTAAAATTTACTGGAGCTGAACTATTTGCGTTTGTCATATGAAATTTTGATGACTGCCTCTCTCTCTCTCTCTCTCTCTCTCTCTCTCTCTCTCTCTCTCTCTCTCTCTCTCTCTCTCTCTCTCTCTCTCTCTCTCTCTCTCACACACACACACACACACACACACACACACGCGCGCGCGCGCGCACACACACACACTGACACACACACGCACACATCACGCACGCGCGCGCACCCCCCCCCACACACACACACACACACAGACACACACACACCACTCTGATAGACTATTATGTATGTCTATAAACGCGTACGAAATTCGTTGCAACTCAATAGAAATTTAAAGTTCGAAAACTATTTTACTGACCAAACTGGACAGGTGTAATTCTGGACAATCACTATCCTTGACCTATCTCTTAATGACCAGTAATGCTAAGCACATCTCCAGTAGCTGGCTCGGAAAGAGAAAACAGTACACATCCCAGCAGCAAATGATCTTCGACGCACACGACAGCCGCAGTGTGCCCGCGCACAGCTGTGCGCGGGCCCATTCGGCGGCTATCGTTGGCCCGAGGACCTTTGCTTATTGGATATACTCTGTCGCCGACTCCCCTCCCCCTATTCCTCCCCCACTTGTTGACACTTCCTCATTGACAAGTGATCCGATCAGCATTACGGCAAGCTGTCGGTGTGCCAAGGAAACGTCATCGTTTGGAGAATCGGGACCCAACATGATTGGTTGAATCTGGGGTACAAGACAAGCATATGAAGGGGCGGGTTTTCAACATTGCCGGCCTAGGAACAAAGGTACAGTACAGTCTTACAACGAATGCCACCCCAATGATCCCCCCCCCCTCCCCCTCCCCCCCCCCCCATACAAACCCTTCATCTGCAACAGATTACCATGGCCCCGAAACTGAATGCAAAAGATACACTCAGAACTATGTATCTCGCTGCTCAAACAGAGTTTATCACTGTATAACAGAGGTAATTTATAAAATATTATTCGAAGTTCTCCTCAGTAAGATGAGATCATGGGGTGCTCAGCGTTGGACGGTAGATTCAATCGAGAGTGATGTCTGAACTAATTGGAGATCCGTTTGAGGGTTGGTTTGATTTAGGGTGGGTGTCAAACCTCCCTGGATACACAACCAGAAATAGAGCATACGTAAAATGTACACGGATGTCTATGGGTATATAAATGATATGCCGGAGACAGCATAAATAGTCAATTATCAGGGCCGTTGCTGCGACTGTTAATGAAACGACACCAGGTGAGATTTCACTCACCCAAAGCGAGAAAGTGTGACTCTGAAACACCCCAATGAACTTTAAAACACAGGCCGATAAACTTTTTTTAAACTTCTAAATTACTATAAGAACCAACGTGTGTATAATTATAGAGTTTACAGGTGGCTTCTGTTAGCACCTCCAAAGGCTGTACGTTTTACTGTAGACTTCGTATACGAAAAACAAAATTCAAATTCTGGAAAGAAGTAAGTTTTTATCACAATAAGATTATCTGATGAATAGTATCGAGATACTTTTGTAAAGGGAAAATGTTATTAACCCACAACATGCTCCTGTGCCTTGTGGTGACGTTCTTGTTTGCTGTGCCCGTGAGTGAGGCACGTACACGCACTTATTACCTGGCGGCTGTGGAGGAAGATTGGGACTACGCTCCTCTAGGAAACTGCGTTAACGATGACACACAGTAAGTAGTGCACTTTTATTTAACTCATATCATACTGAGGCTAAAAGTTTCAAATTTGTACACTGCCATATGCAAGCTACATTACAGTACTTACAAATAAAGATATAGACCAATGGTTTTAGTTCAAGGATGATGCCAGAATAGCTTGGCGCCTAGAGGCGCCAAGCTATTCTGGCACTACCCTTAAACTATTTTAGTCAAACTTACTTCACACACTGGTGCATTCCGAATGATAAGGGTTAACTCTTTGCGTGTCAGTAGAGAACAAAATAAGCATTAAACAACAGCTTTTTGTTTTAACCATTTGCTTGCCGGTAACGGTTTTTATCGCGATGATTCATGCAGGAATCATTGTGGCAAAAACCGCTACCGACCACGCTAAGGGTTAAAACAAAAGCTGTTGTTCAATATTTATTTTCTTCGGTCGACGCTTGCAGTGTTTCTGTTAAGATTGAATATTAATACTGTTTCATATAAACATGAAATCATTTTTAGTAACATATAATTACTATTTCACGTGCATTATCATCAACCTGTGTAAAACATGTGTATAAATCGTGTTGATCGCCCAAAGTATTTTCTTCCAAGATTCAAGACTTAACAATTTGAAAAACAAATAAATTTACAAATTCATCAAACAGTTTTTTACTGCATGATCATTTTTCAATCTGATGTTTACATTTCTACTTGCGCCGTAATGAGTTGCCGGTTCGTTTTGTCAGCCATGCAGTACAGAACATATTGTACTCCAATCTAGTTCCCTACGTGACTTGTTCTTTAACCATTTGGTTGTCGGTAGCGCTTTCCTGCAGAAATCATCGAATCAAAAAGCGCTACCGACAGCCAAGGGGTTAATGAAAAAAAATGCACTACCCTTGATCTGATTTGATTGATTTGATTGTCATGATTTTGAGCACGAGAGGGAACAGGTCAAGGAAATGCTAGTTAGTGGAACTAAACACATGCAAAGTGAAGTGATTGTGGTGACTGAGGAGGAGGTGCTTAGCGTACTTAAACATACCAACCCAAACAAAGCGGCTGGGCCAGATGGTGTTAGATCAAATGTGTTAAAATTATGCGCTGAACAACTGTACCGAATTCTTTGCTATATTTTTAATATGTCACTTACAAAGTGTGTCGTTCCCTGTTCATGGAAGACCTCTTGTATTGTCCCCGTGCCAAAAAAGCAAACTGTATCTGTGATGAATGATTTAAGACCAGTTGCTCTTACCTCGTGTGTCATGAAAGTTTTTGAGAGGGCTGTTCTTTCACATTTTAAAATACAGGTTGCAGATTTTATGGACCCCTTTCAGTTTGCTTACAGAAGGCAAAGAGGTGTTGATGATGCCATTTTGCATGTTGTAAACAACATCTACTCTCATTTAGAGAAACCAGGAGTCTCCATTCGACTGATGTTCTATGATTTTTCGTCTGCTTTTAACACCATTCAGCCACACATACTCGCCTCCAAACTAGTTCACATGAACATAAATGCCTCTACCATTCTTTGGGTTTTGGACTATCTCACTAACCGGCCACAGTACGTCAGAATTAGTTCGGATCTCATCTCAGATGTACTTTTGACCAACACCGGTGCACCACAGGGGACTGTCCTGTCGCCTTTTTTGTTTTCTTTGTACACAGCAGACTGTAGAGCTACTCATGACGACTGTGTCATGGACAAATACGCTGACGACACGGCACTGACAGGTCTGATTACAGATGAGGACGACAAACACTATCGACAAGAGATCGATGACTTTGTAGAGTGGTGCGATAGAAACTATCTTGAATTACATGTTGGCAAAACAAAAGAGATGGTCATAGATTTCAGGAATAACAAACAGCATCCTGGTCCTGTTGTTATCAAGGGAACAGAAGTTGAGCGTGTAGAGTCCTACAAGTATTTAGGTGTTCTTTTTGACAACGCGCTCAACTGGAAACAAAACACAGATGCTATTGTGAAAAAAACGCATACCCGTCTTTACTGTTTGAGAAAGCTCAGATCATTTCATGTAAGCACTCAGCTTTTACAGGTGTTTTACTGCTCGAGTATTGTTAGCATTTTAACTTTTGGACTGACGTGCTCGGGGAGAAATTTATGTAACAGAGACCAAGATCGCCTTAACAAAGTAATCCAGAAAGGGGGCGGGGTGATTGGTAAGGCACAGGATAATTTGGACACACTGTACAACAGACGGATTACGAACAAATTGGCTGACATTCTTGATGACAAAACACATCCACTTAGATATGAATTTGACAGCAGACGTATCGAACGAAGTGGCAGACTCCGAGTACCCAAAAGTCGTACATCACGTTATGCCAACTCTTTTGTCCCTCAGGCTGTTGCCCTTTTCAACAGTAATATCAGTAGATAGTGTCGGTCAACACTCTTCCGTCCTTAGTACTAGCCCTCTCAGTATTATTATTAGTATTATTATTAGTATTATTATTATACAAAGGTAACAATACGTCTGTTACAGTTCATTTCTTTAATTGAGTGTTATATTTTAATGAGTGAATGATGATGCCATGTGTTGTATGGGCAGACAGTGAATTACCCCGTGAGGGATTAATTAAGTATTATTGTATTGTATTGTATTGTATTGAATTGTATTGTATTGTATTGAATTGTATTGTATTGTATTGTATTGTATCACAGACAAAGATTCCAACTCCAAGCTCTTGTGTAAATTGTGGTGTGTTGTAAATTGTGTTGTAACTTATGTTTTAGATAGCTTTTCCAAGCGTGTTTCTTTCTTCTTTGGGACGCGCTCTTGTAATACAACGCGCCGATACGTCTTCCGTGACCGGAGCCGGAAGTTTAAAAGACTGACAACATTTCTTTAAATAGTTTGTTTCATATATAAAGTACTGTAAAGGACCAGTTCAACACATCCATGAATGAAACTGACTTAAAGATTTTTTCTTTTTAATAGTTAAATACTAGTCCTAGTGAGCATACGTTCTTGGGGCCGACGTTGGGCTAGCTGGCACGCGCACGGTAGTGCGCGTGCCAGCTAGGCTAACGTCGGCCTCATGAACTTGTGCTCACTAGGACGTCTCACGACTCTCCTCCTTCCGCAGAACCTCCAACATGTTCCTCTCCAAAGGACCAGACCGCATCGGGAGCATATACCGGAAGGTGCTCTACCGGCAGTACACGGACGCCAGTTTCCGCCGCCAGGTGGCGAGACCGGCTTCGCAGGGCATGGTAGGGCCGATCCTACGCGCGGAGACTGGCGACACAATAGAGGTGGTGTTCCGGAACATGGCTCTGCAGGCCAACAGGAGTATGAGTGTTCACCCTCACGGCGTGCAGTACAACAAGAATGCTGAAGGTGAGAGCTGCCAACCCTTGTAGCTTGAGGAAACATTGTCCGCTTGGAGATTGTCGGGCCACTCGAAAATGGGCTGATGGGTAGAAGAAGGGAGAAAAGGAAGGAGCATGGCGGATCGGTGCATTGATGGATTGCTCGAGTTAGTGAACGAAGAAACGAATGAGTGATTCAATGAAGCTTTATTTATCAACGGTTGAGGCATTGACATCGTCATAGACAGCCATTTTTCAAACCTGCCGTTGCTACAAAACTACGAGACAATATGAAACAAAAACATTGCCAGCTTAAGGAAAGAAAGTCCCATGATGATCTCACACTCCTAAACACACACACACACACACACACACACACACACACACACACACACACACACACACACACACACACATACAAACACACACAGACACACACACACACCATCAGACACGCACACACAGAGTTTATAACTGGGCGGAGCAAACGTAATCAGATTTACAGGGGCAGTATATTTTACAACGTAGTGATTACGACTGCTTCGAGAAGTACTTGAAGAGACTGATTTTGAAACGGGCTAGAGAGGAAGCGGATTTCACATAACCAGGAAGCGTGTTCCAAGTCTGCGTTCCCGAGAATGACAAACTAGATTTGTATATATCAATTCTTGTTCTGGAGTCTTAGAAAAGTTGCCTAATATTACCAAGCCCAGATTCCGACTTAGAGAAAAGAGTTGTGATATATTCTGGTATTTTCTGTTTCCACACTTTGAACATAAAAAAATAGCCTTATTGTATCTGAAGTGGTCTTGCAGCGACAGAAATCATATTTTGTCGAGTTTTTTTTTCTGTTTTGAGTCGTGGGTCAGGAAGGATTAACTTTGCTGCCCTTCTGTATAGCGAGTTGAGTCTCTTTAAGTGGACTTCACTACAGCCATCCCACACCGTTGACGCGTAATCCATATGATAACGTATGTGAGCGTTATAGCATAGCTTGCGCGTGTCCGAGTCGGTGTAATATTTAAATTTGGACAACATGAAAGATTTTTGGCTACCGTTCTGCATAAAGTGTCCGTATGAGCCTTCCACTTAAGCTCATTGACTGTCAATTGTAATCCCTAGTAGGCGGTGTTCATTAACGTGTTCTGTTTGATTGCCCTTTAATAAAAGGTTAAGTAACAGGGGTGCTAACTGGTGTTTTTGACGAGTGGCGATTATCATAGATTTTGCTTTAATTGGATGAACAATCATAGAATTTCTGTGACATCATTCTGACACCTCGTCAAGACTATGCTGCAAGTTGGCAGAAATTACTTGTATATCTTTGTTAGTCATATAAATAGAAGTGTCATCAGCAAAAAGATCACATTGTACGTTTTTGCAAGTTAAATGAAGAGGCAGGTCATTGATGAATAGACAAAATAATAAGGGACCAAGCACGGATCCTTGGGAAACTCCGTAATTTATATCTTTTAGAGAAGAGTAAGTTCCATTCACTAGAACTTTCTGTTTACGATAGGTTAGGTATGATCTAAACAATGCAACTACTTCTGTACTATTCAAGTATTTCTGAATCTTTGTCATTAAAATGGTGTGATCGATTAGGTCAAATGCCTTTTTAAAGTCTAAGTAAAAGACATATCTGAAATTTGTTCATACCTCGGAGCCATGCGTCAACGAGGCGCGTGAGTGCAGTGTGGCACGAGTGCTGTGGGCGAAATCCGGATTGAAAGGGGTGGAGAGCTTGCGGTTTTCTAAGTAGGCAAGCAGGTGTTTGTAGACATGCCTTTCACGCGGCTTTGATAGTACTGATAATAATGAAATCGGCCGATAGTTGTTAGGGTCAGAACGATCTTTAGTTTTTGGAAGTGAAATTACTTTAGCGTATTTTAGTTTCTATGGAAAGTGTGTTGCTTGATACAAAGGTTATAAATGTACGTAATAGACTCTACTATGTAGGTCAGGGATAACTTAAGTATTTGCGGGCTGATGTCATCAGGCCCTAAAGACTTTTTATTTGGTAGTTTACTAATGAGCAAACCCACATCATGAACTGCTAGCAAGGGAATGCTGAAGGGGTCTGTGTCCTCTGTTCTTTGTTCACAGAATTCAGAAAGCAAGTTAGAACATTCATACTTACTGCTATGAGTTGAGGTATTTAGAGTTTCAGCGACTGAAAGAAAATGATTATTAAACGTTTCTGCAGTAAGACTGCTGGGAATGACTATTGAAGTGCCAGGGGAGCCTTTAGTTATAGTGTTCAATAGGCTCCAGACAGTGGAAGTAAGCATCCTTCCTGTCTTTAACCGTGTCACGGACTAACCTTTTCCTTGCCTCTCTGATCATGTACTTAACACGGTTACGTTGTTGCTTGAATTCAGTAAATAGTTTTTGACTACGCAGATCATCTCTGAGCGGCATCGCTTGCATTATTTCTGGGGTTAATCATGGAGGAAGAGTGTTCGATTTAACCCTTCTCTCACGAAGGGGTGCGTGTTTGTATAATACATTTAGAAAAAGAGTGTACCAAATAGAAAGGGAAGTGTCCGGGTCATTGGAGAGAAGTACACCGTTGAACGGAGTATTATTTAAATTAAATAGGAATTTAACTTGGTTAAAGTTCTTGAATGATCAATATGTGGGAGTATTATTTAAATTAAATAGGAATTTAACTTGGTTAAAGTTCTTGAATGATCGATATGTTATGGTTGTATAGCCGGTTGGGTTTGGGTTTTTTTTTTTTTTTTCGGAATCTTTGTCGACCATGAACAAACAACTAGATAGTGATCACTAACAATTAGATTTGAAACCTCAACATTAAAGACGGCTTGGGGTCTATAAGTGAGGATGTATTCTGAGTAATTCTGGTGGACGATTTTACTAACTGGACTAGACCAAACAATGAAGATATTGTATCCCACGCAGTGTGATTCTTAAGGAAGTCTATATTAAAGTGAATGAGTGAGCGAGCGAGCGTGCGAGTAATCGAGCGATTTTTATTTTTTCCGTAGGAGCTCTGTACGTGGATCAAACAACAGGCACAGACAAAGCTGACGACGGAGTGGCCCCGGGGCGGGAGTTCCGCTATGTGTGGCGCGTGGCCACGGCCTTTGGTCCCACCGCCGACGACCAGCCCTGCCTACCCTGGGCCTACCACTCCCACGTGGCCGCCACTAAAGATGTGGACAGCGGGCTTGTGGGGCTTCTGCTCACGTGCAAGCCAGGTGAAGAAAGAACCTTCAGCTCCCTTGTGCATGCAGTCACCGGTATTGTACACAATACTTGTGGCTGCATGCACTGACATGGGATCAATCAATTGTTTTTAAGTGGAGTATTTTCAATCCGTTTTTGATTTTTCTCGCGGGTCCAGGACGCGAGTTTATAGACCTTGCTTTTCTCGATAACATGCGAATCCAGAATTTGGTAACATTCCAGCGTCACGTCCACATGCATTTCATCATGTGACAAAACCACTGTCATTTCAAAAACAGACGTACCTTGCTTTTAGTTGACAATGTGCAAGTCCAATATTTGGTAACATTCCAACATCATGTCCACATGCATTGTATCATGTGACAAAACCACTGTCACTTTCAAAAACGGACCTACCTCGCTCTTGTGATCGGCTTCCGGTTATCCTTCAACTTCCGCTTGTGTCTGCTTGTCTGAACTGTTTCGCGTTACAGATAAAATGCACGTGCTTGGGTACAAACCGTCAGTTCCAAACTCACAGACCAGCACACACAATGGTGTCCTCACTTCGCTCTGAGTCGCAAGTTCCAAAATCGCATACCAGCACAAAGAGGCGGAAATCGAAGACTTTTCTGCAGAGTTTTGTGTTCATACTCGCTAAGTGATGGCTCCACGGGCCGACGTCGGCCGCTGTTAGTCCGCACACAGATGGCCCTTGCTTACTGGGTTTCTGGCTACGAGTGTCAGTAGGATAACTGGCTCTCGGAGACGGTCAGGGGCACAAAACTGTTGGCAGAACCCCCCCCCCCCCCCCCCGTGTGATACCAGCACATTTATTACTGAATAGTGTGTATGTGATGTATACAGGTACCCTGTATCAATCCGGAACACAGAGTGACAGACGGAGAGACGTGGACAAAGAATTCGTCCTCTACCTGGACACTACGGACGAAAACGACAGCTGGCTGCTGCAGCAAAACCTGAACAAGTGTGGCTCCCCGCAATCATGCCGACAGCTCAGTCAAAGCGGAGATCAGGTGAGAGTGCAGAAAGGAGGTAAAACACTATTGAAGTTTTCAATAAAAAAAAAAAACAACCAAAAAACAACCTCTAGTTTCTTCCTTTCAATGGAAAAAAATGAAGATGCTGGATCGATCGAGACAGACCGAATATAGTGGCTTATGAAGGAGGTGAGTATATGAAATGATCAGTTTAGACCCAGCCAACTCGAAATAGGTAATGAATTGTTGAAGCGTGCGTCTGTGACCTACGTGATGACGTCAGCTACCTACAATGCGAGAATAAGAAAATCGTACCTATGAAACTTCCAGTCCGGCCGTTTAAGAACTCTTTTGTCTTTGCGCAGAATTTTGCCGGCAGTAACCGTATGTCTCACGTAAACGGACGTGTATACGGCAACCTTGAGGGGTTAGAGGTCACGCGGGGGGACAAGGTCGCCTTCTACCTGTTCTCAATCAACCGCGGCATCACCAGCGTGCACTTCAGTGGCCAGGTTCTCACCGTCAATAACCACATGTAAATCATTTTGCTCCACATTTTCTTCGTTGTTGCTATTGTTGTCGTCGTCAGTCGTTATTGTTGTTGTTCGTGGTGGTATTGTTTCTATATATGTGACGACGATGCTAGTATGCTTAAACCATCAACGTTTTTTTTTTTTTTTTTTTTTTTTTTTTTTTTTATCAAGCGTGTGTAAGTCTACATTTTTATTTTAACTCATTAGTTGTCGATATCGCTTTTTGTCGATTTAGTTATCGATAGGAGCGCGACCGACAGCAAAAGGGTTAGTTTGAGTTGAATCGTTAACCCCTTCTGCCACTCTACGTACACGGCACTGTACATTTTTGTTTCTGGAATCTTGTTTTATTGAACGGCCAAAATGTCAACACCGTCCACGAAACATGGATACACACTGGTCTCAGCAAAAGGCATAGATCCTCATGAGCCCCCGCAGTCGCGGGGGCTCATGAGGATCTATGTCTCTTGCAGTCTGATCGTGCTCACTCGGCAGTATTCCTCGGCAGTGTAGGGGTTAATCACACCATTGACTGACGTGATTGTCAATCCAGTCACAGCGTCTTCCTCGTAATACAGAAAAGCTCCAGCTAAATAGTAATTCAGTTACCCACGTATAGGTTTGGTCACGGTGACTCATACAAGTGATTAAGATGCTCATTGGCGAGAAAATGGCCGTTTCACAAAAACCGGTTGATCCACACTGGAGTCCGTAATTTTTCTTATTTTTACTATATATTTTGCGTATAGCTAGATAAAATGAAGATATTGAATGAATTTCTTAACCAGCAGTGTGCCTTTAGAACTTTTTGAGTGATAATTAAATGTTTTGATAAAAATATATTTTCACGTTTTTGGGATTAATTTCACAAGTTATATGGGTTAATCTTAAATCAGTTGAATATTTTTTTACGAAAAAAACAATCTTCTTATTAAGAATCGCATGATTTTTCGTTTACGGTATTTACATAAGCCTACAGTTTGTCTCGGCTGTCGGGTACGATTAGGTGAATTGTGACCTGTATGCCCTAGGTGTGAAAATCAGACGATGTTCTGCATCACTTTTTAGGAGTCATTTGTAAAACAGATAACATAACTTTAATTTTTCTTTTACGAAAAAAAAATATCTTCTCATTAATACCCGCATGATTTTTCATAAACAGTGTTTGCATAAGCCTGCTGTTTGTCCCGGCCCTGGGGTAGGATTAGGTCAAAGGGTGACCTGTAAGCCCTAGGCTTGAAAATCGGCAAGAAAATTGCAAAGTTGATTCTCTGATAAGTCAAATGTTAGTATTGCGATGAGTCACGTATAACATCGAGTCGTCACTATGAATACACGTCGTGGTGCCATTACGTGAAGCTTGGAGTGACGTCATTTCGCTGCTCGTGCTATTATTCTTCTTCAGAATAGCTATGCTACGCCCGACCACAGAGCTTACGAATGGCGGGAATCGCCGTGTGTCCGTCTTTATTTCTGTGTGCCAGTGTGTGGATCAGAGGGTGGGTTAGATTAGAAGGAGATGGATTCCTGTTGCTACACGAGCCCACAGAGCATACTAATGGCGGGAAGTACCGTGTGTCTGTCTTTATTTGTGTGCGCCGACATGTGTGTTGATCAGAAGTTGGCTTAGAGACTGAGAAGCGAAATGAATCAGCATAAGTAGTAAGCCAATAAAATATGAACAACTCTGAATGTTCCTAAAAGATAAACGCATCTGAGCTCCAAACAATACGGTAGACTTTGGGATGAAATGCTCATCTTGTTTCTCTCCCCAATCAGGGTTGACACTTTGACGCTTTTCCCTGCAACCTTCGTGTCGGCCATCATGACGCCTTTCTACGCGGGCAACTGGCTTCTAGCCAGCAGAAACATCGATACCTACACAGGTAAAACTTTTGATGTTGTTATTTTTGTTCTTGAGAGGTGGATATGGGGGTGGATCCTAGGGGTTCGTCCCCCCCCCTCCCCTCCTCCCACCCGCTCCCACCCAAAACTGTTTAAAATGCTATAACAACGACCCTCCCACCCCCCATACCCCCCCCCCCCTTTTTTTTTTTTTTTTTGTTGTTTGATATTTTGGTTAGTTCTAGAGAGTCTTGACACACACACGCCTTCTTCCTCTACTCTCTCCCACCACCACCACCAACCACGTTGTTTGATTTTTCGGCCACTGGAAGAAGACCTAACGTCGGGGAGGCCTTTTGTGTCAGGTTGAAGGTCCCAAACAAAAAGTTGGACCTCCCTCCCCCCCCCCTCCCACCCCACCCTCCCTTCGAGGTAACTGATCCGCCCCTGTTGTTGTTCTTCTTCTTCTTTGTTATTTTAATACAAGACACCACACTACGGTTATTTTGACAGTTCCAAAACAGCTAATTGTCTTAGTGGTTGCTGCCTAGTGCAATTAAATAATAACTTGAGTCTCCGTACAGCACGATAGTTACTGTTGGCCTATTAGTCTAGCAGCTTTTCGCAATTTCTGCAGAGGTAAGTAGTTCGTCAAAAGAGTAACAATGGTTTGCAGGTACGAAACGAAAGTACTAATGCCATATAGTTTATGCATGGCAACAATATTTGTCCTTAGGATGGAGACATTTTTGTAGAAGTGTTTTTCGAAAGCTATTTTTCGATGTGAGGGAACCAGTCCTCGTACTTTGATATACCCAAACCTTTGTTACTCTCTAGAAAATCACTATCTCGTAAACGGCTGATCGTCTATGAAGGGCAGCTGCTAGACTATATATAGGGCTATAGTAGGTTGCAGATTGAGCCACCCACTACCCATCAAATCAAGAAGGAATAGTTACTCGATGCATGATCCCATGGACTTTCACCCATATCATTCGGAATACACCAGTGTGTGAAATAAGTTTGACTAAAATAGTTCTAGAACCACCTGGAGTAGAATCGAAGGAGAAGCACAGGACAGGAGTTGCTGGAGGTCTCTCGTCGACGGCCTATACCCGGGTAGGGGTGACAGGCGTAAGTAAAGTAAGTAAAATAGTTCTAGGCGCCAAGCTATTCTGGGACCACCCTTGAACTAAAGCCATTGGTCTATATCCTTATATATATATAATTACTATAATGTAGCGTGCATATGGCAGCGTACAGATGTGAAGCTTTTAGCCTCAGTATGATATGGGTTAAAAAGATTTGTGAGCTTTTACACTCAGCTGAAAGCGTTCTGTAGATTCAGAAGTAGGCCAAAACTGCGCGTCCTCAGTTTAATGCAAACTGTGGATTAACTCATCCAAGGCGCCCCGCATCAATAGCAGCGGAAGTGTCGCATAGCGTTGCCGGCGGCAACGCTATGTGACACTTTCGCAGCTATTGATGCGGGGCGCCTGGAATGCGTTATAAACATCGCACGTTTGTCCGGGCCGGCTCTTAATCCATTGATTTCGACGAAACTTGTACACGTATGACTGACCTAAGTCTGTTTTCCGAATAACCGGTCTAGTTATTTGATCTATTTTCTCTTGCAGCTGGACAAGTAGCCTATTTGCGAGTCAGACCCAAGCTGCCGGTTTCATGGGTGTACGGTCGCAGACGCCGGCAGGCCCCTACGGAAACAAACCAGGTCTCGAATGCGCCGGGTTCAAACCAGGCGGATTTGACCGGGGACCCAGAACTTGCCGGAGAAGCGGAGGCAGCTACTTTTTCAAGAAGGATGCTGGGCCCGTGGAAAGTGTTCCGTCCCAGAACGTACTACCTGGGGGTAGAGAAGTACATGTGGGACTATGGGCCTTCTGGACAGGATCTCTACAGCGGCGGCTCGCTCACTCAAGCCGGCAGGTATGCGTGGTGCCCTGCGGTGAAACAGTGATTAACTCATTCTACCCCAAGACCGAAATCCCCAATTTTGAAGTTGCCTTTTGAAGGAATGTATTACAATTCAAGAGACAAATCGAGCATGATAGTTCAAGGGTGGTGCCAGAATAGCTTGGCGCCCATGGGCGCCAAGCTATTCTGGCACCACCCTTGAAACTATCATGCTCGATCCATGTCTTGCTGTGGTGTGTCGGGGCTGAATGAGTTAACCCGTTCAGTGTCAGTTAACGCAGGCTGTGTTTCTGTAGTCTTCGTTGATTCAATAGCAACGAGCTCTAGCTGTCCTAGAAACATGGATTAAAAGTGATGTCAACAAGAGGTATATATCCCCATGAGCCCCCGCAAATGCGGGAGCTCATGAGGATCTATACCTCTTGCAGTTGGGTGGTGTTCAAATTTTCTCGGCACCGAACGAGTTAACAGCTATCTGTTCACTTTCATACATTGTACACAAACCAAGGGGAATCACTCAGCGCTGGACAGACAAACAGTTAGATCCCCTGCCCCCGCCTATCAGGCACCCAATCGCCAGCCCACAGAGAAATACGCAGGTATAGAACAAGACGATCATCTACATCCTCTTAAGTAGATGATTGTCTTGTTCTATACCTGCGTATTTCTCTGTGGGCTGGCGATTGGGTGCCTGATAGGCGAGGACAGGGGATCTAACTGTTTGTCTGTCTAGCGCTGAGTGATTCCCCTTGGTTTGTGTACAATTCTGCCAGCTCTAGCCTCACCTATCTGGTTTGTGAGTTCACTTTCATAGAAAAAAAAAAGATAGAAAACAATTCGAGCGATAGTTATTAATTTAGCTGAGGTTTGCACTGATTGGATAAACACACTAATGACGTGCTGCATTCCGATCAACGTGCCGTGTATCCAGATGCGGCTCGTCTCGAACTAAGTAACTCAGCCGTGGTGCCCCGTATCAATAACTGCGAACGTGTTGCCGGCAACGCTGTAAGGCACTTCCTCAGCTATTGTTTCGGGGCGCCTTAACTGAGTTTAGAAATAAACTCGCGATTTGAAAATTCAGATTTGAAATTTGAAATGGACACGTATTTTCCCTTCTGTGTTGTTAGTGTTGTTGTTTGTTTGTTTTGTTTTGTTTTGTTTTGTTTTTGTTAGGTTTTTGTTCATTTTGTTTTGTTAAGTGATCTAGCAATATGATCTAACTCTTTTCTGGCAAACTCATATTAATAGTAGTATTATCCAAATTAAATGACGTGTGGCA
>BTPG01000002.1:226394441-226414711 GCA_036245525.1 Semisulcospira habei | reverse complement strand
CGTAGGTTTTAGCTGGGTATTTTCATGTCTTTTGCGATTTGCGCTGAAACATAGTGAACTCCCCTTCAGTGACATTGATAGTGGCTGAAAACACGTCACCACAAAACTCTTTGACATCACAGGCTAGGACCGTATAGTCTAGAGTTCACGTCAGACGTTTCTAAAATGTTGCAAAGGAGGTGACATGACGTAAAGTTTACGTACACTGGCATAGGCGGAAGGAACTTTACCGTCCAATACCAAATGTGTGCTCCAAACATGCAGAATTCAGCAAATCTGACACAGTTGAACACGTTTCATCATGATCGCGCAAATTCCCTCTCGCACACTTTCGATGTTGGAGAAAATAGGCGGATAAGTTGCCTTAGATGCGACCACAGACATTAATAACTTTGTCTATGTATGAACCTGGGTGTGGTAATTCCGATGTGTGTTTGTCTCCGTCCATATGGTGACCCGTGTTGTGTGCCACGTATTGGACTGTCGACTGACTCAGCGCGGAATTTCGTTTGACTGTGTAGACATCAGTGCTTTCAATAATGGTGCGTGTTGTTGAGTAAAGACTCCTTGTAATTAGAACAAGGATAATGACGGAAAATGTTAGCGGGTTTGTTTATTTAGTCCTTTTGTAAGATTGTCACTATCACTAGCGGGCATAAGTGTAGTCAGTCTCAATAGTATGGCGATTCGATTCGCCCGTTTGCTGCTGTTTATGTGTGTGTATGGGAAAGGAACTTCGAGCGAACGCACACACTAAGAAGTATTTCATTACTAGTACGCATAAGGAGCTTGCTAATGTGATAGTATGCGCATATTTAGTCTTGCTTGTTTTGACAGAGGCAAACATCAAGATGTAATCTTTCTGGCCTGCAAGGGATTATGGTAAGGAAAACATGAAGTTCATGAATATTAATGCGCTTGTTATACAATATATCAGATGTGTAAAAGAAGGGGACATTTATGGAGTGGGTATGAATATATTGAATACATAGAACATTTCAAGTCATTTTACATAGCAACCCACCGCCACACCGAACATGGACATACTAGGATTGTTGTTACTGAGTGTTTACCCACTAATTATTATACTACGGTAGACTTTAATTATGCAGCTTGTGTAATAATGTGTAATAATGTACTGAGACGTTTGTATAATAAGTAGTGAGGGTTAGGACTAGGTTGAAACACACGTATTATGTATGCATATGCAGAGGTGGGTGTGAATGTATAAGTGCCGCTCAGTTCAGTCCATAAAAGATGTTTGTGTGAGATGTGTAAGAGTTATGTGTCAAGATTTTGTAGTGTTTACTTTATATCCATTTGGAATTTGTAGCTGTGCAAGTGCAGGGAGAAAATGTTCATAATTATGCTATAATGTTTTTATGTCTTGTTTATACTATTTGTTATCTCTCTCTCTTGGCTTGACTTCGCGAACGAAGATTCTATAGGGCTTGCCCACGTCGTCTGCAGGCATTTTCGTGGCTGCGGAGGCCAATCCGGGACAGGCAGGTTCGACCGCAGTGGCTGCAGGGGAAGGTCTGGTCAGGGTTCTGAGTTACGACAGCTCTGTTTTTTCTGTTTGTTATAAATGTACCACAACCGAATTTCTCTTTTCGAGATAATAAAGTACTCTTATTCTTATTCTCTTATTCTTATCTCCTAATCTTAACGCGCGGTGCTGTCTGGGATCGCATTTTGCACCTGTAAGCAGTTGGCAAGCTTGAGTGCGGCATGATGCACTGCCACGCAATGAGGTCTCATGATTTTGGGTGATCGGATTCCAGTTGTGAAAGGTTTTATAAAACATAAGTGGAATAGTTATATACTATCATTTTAGACAGACCTCGTGCGCGGCTGACATTTCTGCAACTGTTTGAATCATAGTCACCGAGCGCTCCGAACTAGGCCACATCAGTTGCAAAGTCATCCGCAAGGAGGATGTTCGAGGCGAACCATGGTACTGCTGTACTGTACTGATGTCATTAATGTAGACCAAGAACAGCAACAGACACATCACCTCCCTGAGGTACAGTTTCCTCAGTTTGGCAAGACTGCTGAATGTGCCGTTTACTTCAGTCTTGCTGTTCTATTAAAGAGGAAGTTCTTCAGCGGCAGCCCTTGTTTACAGACCTTTCCCCCTTGTTATGCTTTAACAAAAAAAGAATTACAATTAAATTGATGGGTCATATTGAAATTAATGAAATGATCATAAATTGTATGCTTAATGTACATACTTTGTTAAGCAATTTTTATGATCATTTGGCGTTCCTTTGCGTACTGGTAAAATGGGGGCAGGGCAGCAGATTCAGCCACTGTGGCCACTAAATGAATCACAGCAACATAAAATCAGGTTGGGAGTAAATCTGGTACTCTGTCCTAATCATTAAAATCTAAAAAAAGAAGACCTATCAGTTATATACCAGGGCCGGACCTGGGAAAAGTCGATGGGGGGGGGGGGGGGGGGTTACAGATTCAGTATAAAGCGAAGGCGCGAAGCGCCGAGCCTTCTAGGGTGGTCCGGGGGCATGCCCCCCCGGAATTATTTTTTTTCAAGGATGCAAAATGGTGCAATCTGGTGCAATCTGAGCCTTGAAAAAGCCATTTGTGATGGTCTGGGGACTTTGAGCTTTTTGAACAATCGAACTGACAAACTCTGGGGTACAAAAATTGTCACCTGCCCCTCCCTTAAAAAAACACCCACCCACCCACACACACACACACACACACACACACACATTTATTTATCAACAGAGATGTTTTGTATACTATTATTATTCACTACTTTTCGTTGATCGTTAACGGTATAAAGCTTTACCTTGTAGTTTATGAACATCAGGGCCCTGCTTTCACTTTCAGTCTTGCTGCACTAGGTTCCTCGGCATTAGTACCATTTGTGAATTGTATCTTCTGGCAAAACAGTTCACTGCCTCTTTGAAGTCAATATCAACATCCCTGTGCACTTTCAGTAAAGCAAGTGCATTGAGTCTCTGTTGCCCCATTGTAGAGCGCAGGTAGTTTTTCAGGTTGCGCAACTGACTGTTTGAACGCTCACACTCGGCAGTAGTGACAGGCAGGATGCAAAGGTTCTTTAGCATGATGAACAGGTTGGGATAAAAATCCCTGTCACAGTGTTTCGGTGCTTCTGATGCCGTGGATGGGATGATAGCTGTCGCATTCTCAGCAGCACTTCGCCATTTGCAAACCCACCGTTGGTATTCTGCATCAAGGGTAGCGTTGTCTGGTAGGTCAGACTCCCACAACATTGCCAGTGTCTTCACCCCTTCTGGAACCTGCATGAAACCATCCTGGTTGTCTATTAAAGTGCTTGGCACCAGACAGAGACCATCAACTGCTAGGTCAGCATTTTTGAACCTCGAGTTCAATTCGGTTGACAGGTGTTCCAAGAAAGGAATGTCAATGCTAATCTTGAAATATTCTTCTGGAGTGGCCGCAGGTTGGTTGTCACGGAGTGTCTGGCGGGATGCTTGACGAGGAACAACAACATCAGTTGTCAAAGCATTTGCCATTTTGCTGACTTCACCAAACCAGGCAACGAACGCTGTGTCGACATCTCTTCTAATAGAAGACATGCAGTTACTGACCTCTTTGATTTCCCTGTAGGCATCGACAACATCTTTTGTTCTTTTCTGGAGCTTCACTGTCAAGGGTTTTAAGTAACGCAAACAATTGCGGACGACAACGAATGCAACGAGGAAAACACTGCTGCTCAAGGTGTGGAGAAAGCCAGTTGCCTTGGTCAATGTCTCACTGTCCCAAATGTCACTGTCTTCACACATTTGTCCCAAACAGTCGTGAACAACCAGGAAGAGAGATGTGTAAACCTCCAGTGCTTCATGTTTTTCTACCCATCTTGTTCTGCACAGATCAACAAGCTTTGTCTTTGTCGTGTCAGGCTGAGATGCTTCGATGGTATCTTCAAGTTTTCTTTGTCTCTTTGGAGAGTTTGAGAAAAACAGTGACAGTTCCCTCAGTGCTCCCATCATGTTTTTCACTGCAGGCAAGCCGCATGCTTTTACAATGCAGACTCAAGCTATGGGAAGCACAGTGAAAGTACAGTGCTTTGTTGTTCCTTGCTTGAAAACGTGCCTGCACTCCTTTAAACTTTCCTGCCATGTTTGCGGCCCCGTCATAACCTTGTCCTCTAACGTTGTTGAAATCAAGCCCCCACAAGGCCAGACACTCAACAATCTTGTTGTAAAGTGTTTCACCTGTGGTATCTCTGCACTGGACAAAGGCCAGGAACTCTTCACGAACTTTCAGACTTCCATCGACGAATCTCAATATAATTGAAAGTTGTTCCCAATTTGAGCTGTCTGTGACTTCGTCAGCAAGCACGGTAAACTGTTTTGCTGCAATAATTTCTGCAAGAATCTTGTTGCGGATCTGATCACCAAGAACCTCTATCAGTCTGTTTTGTGTACTTTTTAAAATGTATATGGCCTTCTTATCGCATGTATCTAGAAGTTTCCGGAGAGTTTCATCTCCTGCATTGATGCACAGATTCAAAAGGGCATTGAAATTGCTTCTGTTCTCACTCTGAAGAATGCCATCATCACAGTTGCCCCTCAGAGCTAACTCCTGTCTTCCACACACTTCAACAATCCTGAAGAGGCTTGTCAGAACTTGTCGATTTGCAGCGATGTTTTCTGCATTTTTCTGATTGATTTCACTGGCGATGCTCTGCTCTGGTTTATCCATGATTGTCAAAAACTGCTCTCCATTTGCCATTGCATCTTTGTGGTGTTGTGATAACAAGTGCTTTTTGATCTGACCACAGGCTTTATTCCAGTTCTTGCATGGCGTCTTCACAAACTTGCCCAGGTTTTCAGTAGACTTTGCAAATAATAGGCAATACTTGCAGTAAGCCCCATCCTCGAAAGGAGAATACACAAGCCAGGAGTACTTTTGCAACCACTCATGCTGAAATTTTCGGTTCTTGTTGTTTATCACTGTTGTTGGAAACTGAAAACCAGGTGATGGTCTCCAGTGTTGCCTTAGAAGATGCTCCTTGTCACTGTTTGACAGTGAAACGACTCGCGTGTGTTTCATGAAATTGACTTCACCAAAATCGATATTTTTGTTGCTGGTGATCTGAGAGGAGAAATCTGAAGAGGAGTCAGAAAGCAGGCTCACATCAGGCTGGTTGGTCATTGGCATGGCAGAGGATTCAGAAAGCAGGCCCCCGGCAGGCTGATCAATGCTTGAGGAGGAGTCTGAAATACAAATAAAAGTTGGGTCTATGAGAAGTCTGAAATACTAAAACGATTGTGTGTGTAACTGTGAGAGAGAGAGAGAGAGAGAGAGAGAGAGAGAGAGAGAGAGAGAGAGAGAGAGAGAGAGAGAGAGAGAGAGAGAGAGAGATCATAGAGAGAGAGAGAGAGAGAGAGAGAGAGAGAGAGAGAGAGAGAGAGACCTGCAACAAGATAATTACATTTAAAGCATATATATGTCTTCGTTTACACACTTCAGTCAAGCTTAGATATATATTTATGATCTGAAATAACAGCTTTTCTTTTTAGACCCCTCCCCCCAAATGATGGACAAAATCTTTGCTACCTTATGACTCGTAGAGTCTTCTTCAGGCTAATGATAGCCAATGGAACCCACCAGTCATTTTGTTTAATATTAATTATTAAATTGAAACACTCAATCACATATCAATTTCAGGTTGTATTTAATTTAATTTTTTTTTTTGGAGGGGGGGGGGGGGGGCGGGGGGGGGGGGGGGGGGCAGTAAATTACTCACCAACACTGCTTTTACTTGTTCCCATGTCACTGTTTCGAACTCCACTGCCAGTGGTCTCACTTTGGGTTGATTTTTGTCTCTTTCGAGGAACTGCATCATCTGCCGTTTAGAAAAACAACTTTTATTATTATTATTATTATTATTATTATTAAAAGTTTTCTTATATAGCGCTTACCTGTAAACAGCTCTAAGCGCTTTACAATTTACTCAACAACAACAAACAAAAAGAAAAAAAAAGAAAAAACAAAGACATAACATAAAAATTAAAACATGAAATTTTATCCTAAAAGCAACAACAAAAATGTAAAATAAAATAGAACCGTCTTTTCAACATCTTATATATGATTATGCATTGCAGGTGTTAACACGTCTACTACAATTTTATAATAATAATTTAATATAAAAAAAAAGAAAAACAGTGGTTTTCTGACTAGTTCTTAGCTTATTTTAAATTTCATCAACAAAAGGCCTAAGGGTGAATAATCTTATTTTGTAGCACGTTGTTCACAGGCATAGGAACTGTTAACAAATTTGCTGATTTTCAGCAGTTGGCAAAATTTCAGCACATTTTTATTTTCCATTTTATTATGTAAAAAAGGCAGTGGTTGGGATGCCGTCATGATGGCTTCTTGTCGTTCCAGAAACCGAAGTCGTCATGACGGTTTCACACCCGGAAAGGCTATGTTGCCGTCACAATTGATGGCGACGCTGTCAACAAGTGGCGTCAGATAGGCTATGGTTTCCATAGTCAGCCATCAAGACGGTTCTGTTTTGCTCTCCGAAGAGATTTACGTCACAATACATAGCTAGTAAGCTGCACTAGTGATAACGATACCTTATAACTTAGCCCTTGGTTTTGTTATTGAAAACGATATTTTGCCGTCCAAAGATTTTTTTTTATAAATATAAAAAGCAATATTGATCATTGATGCCGATATCTTTATTTTTTAAATTGACATTTTTAAAGTTATATATCATAATACTTTGTGAAATAAATTTTAGGCTATGCATTACTTTAATTGTTACCTGTTTTGGTATTTTAATAAGTGGGGCTGTTTTATATCTATGATATTCATTATATGCAGCTAGTATCAGCTCCTACAGGTCACGGTATACATTTAAATTAGGAAGTTCAGGCAGTGCAAGGTCCCGTGTTTTTAAAAATAATTTTTGCCTTGTTTGAAAATTTGCAGTTGGGCTGAATGTGGGAATTTGCTGGAAATTTGTGGTTAGCTGAGAGGAGACATGTTTGGTGCTTTGATTCATACCATCCTGAGCTTATCCAGTGGACATTTGTGGGCCTATGTTGAGTTGCCTTTGGCGTAGTGATTTGAGGGGCACGCTGATTTCAGCTGTGCTTGGGTGTGGGGTTGGTAAGGAACCAGTTTCATAGCCAAGAAATGAGACGGGTCATGTGCTGTTTTTTTTGGTATTTTATGCATGGCAAATGTGCAGCTGGTGGGCGGTAGTGCTTTTTAGGGAATTGAACAATTAGGGGATGACTGGGATTGACTAAGGCTAAGAGACTGGACAGTACGGAAACACCACTGTGGTCCGTGGCCTACAGCGTAGGCTACACTCACAGGAAGGAAGTACCGGCGCCATCGCCACGTGCTCATTTGAATCGAATTCGGAATGGGTGAATTTTACCTAGTTCTACTGACTACATTTCTTTTATGAGACAAAATTGGATTTAAAAATGTACCCACCTTCTGAAATGGAGCTTGATGAAAACCAGCATGACAGTCGCCTACTGCCATCAGCATCTGTTTTTTTCAGTTTCGGCATTTTCGAGGAGACAGCAAAAGTGAAGTGTTACCAAAGAAAATAGATCTAGATTTAAACTTCCCCCCACAAACCTTAATGACGTCAGACGTCTTTTCACTGATCTTTCTCGGAAAGACGTGCACTGAAGGAGAGCAACTCTTTTGGGTACCTGGTTGATTCAACGGAAATCCATTTCAACGATGTTTTTGGACGATTCAATGATGGTCGTTTTAACGGATGTTCGTTACAACGAATTATCATAATTATCAACTTAGCGTCTTAATTAATCTTTCTAAAAAGTCGTTTTTGGGGGATTAGGGCTGTATCAAGGTGAAGGCGCTGGAAGAGGCTTGCGGCCAGAACAAGAAAATATGGCTGCATTTACTAATAATAGGGTTAGGGGTTGGGTTACTTGGTCGTTTCAACGGGAAAACGTTTTGGACGTTTAAACGGATCCCTTGAAATGGATTTCCGTTGAATTGTCTATAAATAACTCTTTGTGCCTTGGATCAAAAGTGACTAAAAACTGCAATGTTTTAAAAACAATTAAAAAAAAAAAACCTTTGGAACTCCCTTTGCATAAAAAAAAAATTCACTGTTTTTTTTTTTTTTTTTTTTTTTTTTTTTTAGTTGGGAGGGGGGGGTTCCGGAACCCAGGTAACCCCCCCCCCCTGGGTCCGGCCCTGTATACAAAATTTCTGAGGGCATCGGAAACTTTTTTTTTTTTTCAATATCACGGAAATGGCCATTTACTGGGTGCACAAATACCTTCACTGTGAGCCACAGATTCAATATTGTTAGTTTTTGCAGAGGACGAAGAAAGCATGCAATATTGCCGGATTTGGGCTACTGTAATAAATTCTGATTTATTTAGAGGAAAGTGTTTCTCAAGCTCAAAGAGCGTGAATTGGGGTACCCCTGCGCCGTCGGCTATATCTCTGGTCTGTTCCTAAGGATTTTAGGGTAACATGGCTTAAACATCTCAGGACATACTAAGGTACACTTTGAAACCATCTTATTGAGTATTGTGGGTGGGGGGGGGGGGGGGGGAGTGCACGGTAGCCAAGACTGGCTTATGGAGAATAGGTACATATTTCCCCCAGCCCAAAAATGTCTACTGAGTCTGGTTTAAACACTGCTCAGGTGTCAATATCTTTTGGAATAATTCTCTTCGACTTTACAGTAAACACGGTAGAAAACAATGGATGCACTGCAGTGCATAGAGGCCTCTTTCACGGCACTCTACTAAAGGGTCAACTCTGTATGTTGAGAAAGAGGTCCGGGATACCTCCGGCCACAGCTAGAATTTATCGTTTCTTCCCTTGTATTATGTCTTGAGCATTAGTAGGTGTTGGTGTGCACGCGGTGGAGCAGCGGATTTGCATTAGTCAAAGCTACTATCAGCGAGCCCCTATGGTGTAAACCGCTGAGCTATAATTATTTGGATCACTAGCCCGCACTGACTGCACACCATTACAATTTTATGTGAGGTATGATACTAAAAGCAGAAGGCTTGCCCTTATAAAGCTCAGCAAGTGCAACCTGTTCTTCACACTGTTCATTCTCGCTTTTTTGCCGGTTCGCTTCGAGGCACAACTTGAATTTACTAACCTCAGGCCGATCATAATCGACCGCAGTGCATAGGGATTCCGGTTTCTTACTTGATCACATGATACTTGTGATGTCGATCTGGACGCGGTTGCGAGCTGTCTGGTGCTAAATTAGGAGTGGAAAAACCAAGTTAAATTAGAAAATAAAATTGAGCCTGCCACGCGGACTAGACACGCGGCACGCGTCACTGATGTAGTTGCTTGTTGGTATGTGATTTTGTGTCTCACGGATTGGAACATTAAGACCCTAAATCACAGGGCATCACACATTCATGGTTTATGACATTCTTGAACTGCACTCTCAGTGAAAACCCGTCAAGTTTCTCATCCCTCTTATAATAAACGTGTTTAAAATACTCTTTAAAAAAAAGAGGACCCCTGCCCTAGTGAAGCTACAGTTTCAATTTTGCCCGACTACTGCAACGTTCCATCGACGTTTCTGGTTTCGCGTGCACAGAGTGACCGTTGCTAAGAACTCCAGACACTGCATGGGGCGGATCTTGAGGAAAGGGGGGTCCCCCCCTCCACCCCCCCTCCAGCTCCAAATACTTTAACGTACCATTACGCATAAATCTGAAGACACATTTCAGCACCATTTGTGTTTGTTATGCCTTGTCGACACACCTAATGAACTTTAACAGCAGCTTGCACACGCAGCAAAAGCACACGCGTAATCGCACTTATTTATTTATTTGCTGCCGTTATCGTGTCAGTCTATTTTTACTTGTTTCTTGCACTGTATTTCTAGAACGGCGTGAAGTTATTGTCAGGTTACTTGATATTCAGTCTATAACTCAACGGACAGAGAAAAAAAGGTCCCTGAATTCCGGCAAGTGTGGGTGCGAGTCAGTTATCATCAAGCTGTCGTGAGAGATATCTGGCACATATCAAACCCGCCGCGACCGTATTTCCTCCCCTCCTTTTGGCTCCTGCGGCTCCCTGCCTGACCAAAAGCTTTTCGAGTTTTTCAGTTCACGGATAGTACGACTGTGTCTTCACTTATACCGTGTATACACTATTTAGTTATAACCATTTTTACACTTTATTATCACTAGGCTGTTGTTTTCTCTCTCTCTTTATAAAGTTTCATTTCATCTCTCTTTCTCCCTCTAAGAATGTTGTAGTTTAGCAAGGACAAACACGAAAAGAGGCCTGTGCGCCTATTGTTTCCAAAAGAATGCGCCGCTAACCAGTACACGCACTAAAACATTCTAAAGTTTATTTTTTTTTAAATGAAGTTGATGCGAATTTTCAATGATTTCACACAAGTTCGCCGTATGTTTTACGCACGCAGTCAAGGAGACAAGGGACAAAAAGGAAAGAGAAAGCGTCTGCCGTCCGCTGTAATATAAACAATTCCGCGATAACGCGGATGCTAAGGAGCTCGTGGGGCCATGTGTTTTTGGAGCTGTAGCGACTAACTCAGTGCAGGGTAATCTCCGAGCGGTTCAAGATATAACTGTATTGAGACGACGTCTGCTGAACTGGATTGTCATGTGTCTAAATGCACCATAGCTAGACCTGTGTGTAGCGTTTCGTAACGATCTGCTACAGAAGTGTATCTTTGAACAGTTACGGCGAAATGTCACATCAAAATCCTTGCAGTTTGGAGACACCCCAATCCCTCGGTAAGTTCCTAACCCAATGGCCTTTGGAGCATTAGGACCCCCCCACCCTCCAACACTTTACTGCCCGCTTTCAAAAATTGTGTGGCCAGTGCCATGCATGCGATCGAGCCTGCCACCTTAAATACTGGTTAACATATCGATGGTGTCCGCGTGCAACGAATATTTCTGTGTCTTCGAAATTTTTTTTTTTTTTTTTTTTTTTTTTACATAGTTTTGATCACAACATGAATGTGATCCGAGGCTTCTTTAGAAGACGGTTAGGAGCATTTCCTTTTGAGATACATGTTGGATATTTCGTCAGGAAATGGCAAAAAAAAAAAAAAAAAAAAAAAAAAAAAAAAACCAAAGCAACCGCATGAAAACATTTCGCGCCCAAATGTCTCGGCTTTGTTGCGTTGAACAACATCGATATATATAGTCTCACTGAAGATGCGACTTTGCGTGCTGATTGAAGTCTTCGTCGTTTGTAGCTGGGTGGAGATTGATAAATATTACACGGTACGACGGCTGTAGAACCGTAAGGTCCACAATCACAGATCTGCACACCTATTGACTATTCTTAATGAGCAATCGAAAGCCCCAATGCCCGATGGCCTTTACGCACTGGGAGCGATGCTTCAAGTCTTGGGACCTTCACCTCATTGTTTGGGTCGCCGCGACCTGCAACATTCTTTGCAATCTTCGTCTTTTATTGTTTCAAAATATACCCACGAGCAAAAGAAATGCGACATTTTTGGAATCTCCCATGATTCCAAAAATGTCGCATTTCTTCTGCTCGTCAGGATACATCTCTCCTGGATTCTGGGTTTGCAGTGACGTGAAACTCAAATGTCAGTCTTATAACTGTGTCCTAGAGCTAAAAAAGAAAATACGTAGGCCTCGTCCGGGGTTAGTGGACACATGGAAGTGTACGCAGCCTGCCCCTTTTCAGGAGGAACTATAGGACTGTACATAGAGGTGATGAAGAAGCTGTCTTACCGCGTTGAAGTCATTTTGTACGGTACAAACTGCATCGAATCGCGGAAGACGATAACGAGGTTTATTGAAAATGTCTGTAAAGCTCCTAGCAGCAGACCACGTATATTAACTCATTCGACACGTGGCGCCTCCAGTTACGCGGCTTATGCCGAGTATCCGGAGACGGCACGTCTCGAATGAGTTAACTTCAGATCGTGCGCCTCAGGGTTGAGTTGCATGAGTGAGCTAAACTCTTGCGCAAGTCGCTAAGCTAGGTGCTCCGCTATTGGGCTCAGCTGCATGAGGTTAGTCCTGCGCAAGTCACAAAGCAAGGTGCTCCGCTATAGCGGAGCACCTTGTTTAGTGGCTTGCGCAGGAAAAAGCTCACTCGTGTAACTGAGCCTTGGACTGGAGGATCTTGCTTATTGTCTTGCTTAGGATTTAACCCTTATCATTCGCAATACACCAGTGTGTGAAATAAGTTTGACTAAGATAGTTCAAGGGTAGTGCCAGAATAGCTTGGCGCCTCTAAGCGCCAAGCTATTCTGGCACTACCCTTAAACTAAAGTCATTGGTCTATATAGCCTTATCTGTAAGTACTATAATGTAGTTTGCAAATGGCAGTGTACAAATTTGCAGCTTTTAGCATCAGTATGATATGGGTTAAGGTCAATGGCTCATGCAACTGACTCCTGGTTCTGTAGTACACACACACACACACACACACACACACACACACACACACACACACACACACACACACACACACACACACACACACACGCGTACGCACGCACACACACACACACACAGTAAGTCCAGTAAAAAATTGGATTGGAATTTAACTTTACTTTTTGATATTGTACACTCAATACATGCACACCAAAAAATAAACAAAAATTAGATGGTTTCACATGGAAACGTACATTTATCTTGTAAAGTAAATACGTTTTGTAAACACAAATAGCATGTGACGGACGGTTTGCTTTCTATTTTGTAAAAGACCGAAGATGATTTACAAGGCGTTTTGTTTTTTGTTTTTTCTTGGTTTTTTTTAAATCGTTTTAAACAGACGTGAAGTGTCTGAAGCTTGTTAATGTATTTATGCGTACGCAAGTTTAGTAACGGTGATAATGATACGGTCAGCGATAATTAAGAGGGAATGAGAAAGCATTAGAATTAGAATGATGCCAGACTAAGAGAGGACGGAAGAAGTGCAGTGCAGGAGTGCGATCATGAAACATTAACTTCTTCGCTGCCTGTGACCACGATTTGCGCGTCTGAAACGACTGCTCATTGACCGACATTCGCGTGAAGAAGGCAGATAAAAAGGGACAATGTTAGGCACAAAGAAAATAGGCGAAACAAGAGACATAAATCCTCATGTGCCCCCGCGACTGCGGGGGCACATGAGGGTTTATGTCTCTTGCAGCTGGGTAGCGTTCACCTTGCCTTGGCAGTTAAGTGGTTAAGGTTTTGCAGGTACGTCAAGTCATTGGTAAGAGGCATAGATCCTCTTCAGTACCGTAACTCCTGGGGCCAATAAGGAAGCTTGTCTTAATTTCCGAATCTATACGCCTTTTTACCCTGGTCGCCCGTTCTCAAGGCTACGGGAGTCTCTTTATCACATGTTACCAAGGTAACATGTGATAAGTAGACTCAACTTATGAGTCACATGTTACGATGACAATTACTCGCTGAGCAAAACGTTTTTTCCCCAAACACGTTACTGGCCAATCACACTTCTCATTACAAACATCTTCGTTCAGCCAAAACTTTAACAACAACTTGAATATTCTGACAGATTAACAATTGAGGGGGTTAAAAAACAAAATAAACTGTATGCAGATGTTATTTGATACCGTTGGTACCAATATAATACAAAACATAACGCAGAAATAGGGTAAGTTAAATAATATCAACGATAGAAAATTACAACCGAAGGCCCTACGTAGGATGTACCTACAGACCATAGTCGAAACGGCGGAGAAACAAAGTCAGATAAATAACAAGATGGGATGAACCATAACCCACAAAGTCCCTTCTATATGAGAACTGTCTTTGCTGTCAAGGGTCTCTACCTTTTGTCTTTGACTTGATTCTGATGTTGAAATATCTCCTTGTGAAAAAGCCTCGCAGATGAGCCAATGCGCCATAGTGAACTCTATAAGGGACGCGCGCAGTGACGTATTTTTTTTGTTTTTGCCTAATTCAATATTTAACGTGATAAAGTTTCGCTTTCGCTTCAAGACTTGGGAAAATGGTGACAATACTAGAATGTCACGGTACAATTTTAGTCTTGCTATAATTTGTGTGAAAGCAGGTTGACTTTACCTAGCTACATGATATACTAAGTATACCTGAATGCCGCTCTTCTGAAAGCGCGTCGGTGTGTGTGTATGTGTGTGCGTGTGCGTGCGTGCGCTCCAAACGTCCTCAAGAGGCATAGATGTTCATGAACCCTCCGGGCACATGATTGGTTGGTTGCCGGTACATTGCTTAACGTCCCAACAGCAACAAGACTTTCTCAGGACGTGCCTGCACTGCTTGTGAAAAAAAACTAAACAGAATATTGAATGTATGTCGCCAGCCGGTCTAATACGCTAAATAAACCTAAGACCATTAGCAACACACATCCAATATCAAGAGCTACAGGCAGCGCGGACAACAGGGAGAGTTTTAAAACGGAAAATACGGGTGAATGGACCAAAGGTGGACAGAAACACATGCCCCAGAATAGAGGGAAAAACCCACCCTGTGGAGCTGACCAGGGTGACCCTGGGAACTAAAAAGTAGTTAACCCCACCCAAGTCCCCCAAGGCAGACCCGGGTGGGGGCCGGGCACACGAGGATCTATGCCTTTTGGAGATGCACGCATAATTATGTGAGAGAGAGCGAGCAAGCGAGAGAGAGAATTACGTCATATTTATAGTATGTCTGCGTAGTGACGGAGTTGCTTCTTTTACGTCACCGCCACTGTTTTAATTTTTCTCTGGAAGAATTAATTTTTACTGAAAAAGTTGAAAGGTTACAAAGCTGGCTAACGAACTCATCCAATGTCTTTATCGGGTCACCTGAATACTCTTCTGAAAGCGCGACTCTGTGTGTGTGTGTGTGTGTGTGTGTGTGTGTGTGTGTGTGTGTGTGTGTGTGTGTGTGTGTGTGTGTGTGTGTGTGTGTGTGTGTGTGTGTGTGTGTGTGTGTGTGTGTGCGCGCGCGCGGGCTCCAAATATCTTTAACAGACATAGATCCTCATGCGCTCTCCGGGCACATGAGGATCTTTGCCTCTTCAAACTGGAGATGCGCGCATGTCTGTGTATGTGTGTGTGAGAGAGAGAGAGAGAGAGAGAGAGAGAGAGAGAGAGAGAGAGAGAGAGAGAGAGAGAGAGAGAGAGAGAGAGAGAGAGAGAGAGAGAGAGCGGCGCGCGCTAGAGAAAATTACGTCATATCAATGTCTGCGTGTGACGGAGTTGCCTGTTGCTTCTTTTACGTCGCCGCCACTGTCTGACTTTCTCTAGAAGTCAAGTTTTTTTTTTTACTGTTTTATTTCTTTTCTAAAAAGAATTAATTTTTACTAAAGAAGTTGAAAGGATACAAAGCTCGCTAACGGACTCATCCGATGTCTTTATCCAAACTAGCTATATCCAAAATTTCAAGTAAATATGACAAAAATTACGGACTCTAATCTGGGTCAACCGACTTCCTATAAACGGTTATGTATGTCTTCAATGAGACATTCAGTCAATTACAATATGCTCGAAGGCTCTCTTAGCCACCCCTTTAAGGAAGTATTTCGCCAAGTGTCAAGCTTGTGTGTACAGAAATTTCGGAGATTCTCTTGTTTACATACATACGCACACACACACATACGCAATCACGACGCTTCGCGCCAAATGTACGTTCAGCAGCGAGGTTAGCGTAACAAGACATAACGTAATTTTTATCATGTTACTTCAATTGTGAGATGTTTAGGCCTGCCCGCCTTTGACATCATGGACATGCTATTAAATTCGCCCCACCTAAAAAGTCTCTTCTATAAATAGAAGGGACTTAAAAACTGAAGGGTTACGTAACGAAGGTTCAGCAGCAAACCGTCAAATTTCCCGACTTGGGACAATAAAGGTATTCCTATAAATAGGTTATATTCACGGGTTATGTGCAACTTAGGGTTTATATTTCATACAAAAATAACGTGAAATGTAATAAGTTCAGTTGACAATACCTTCGACCGAAAGGCCAACTCGAAGCGAAACTGAGCCACGCTCCATGGCCGTTAAATAGATGTAATTCACTGACACTGAGAGTTGCGTCATCTGAGTACTAAAAGTACTTAGCAGAGGTTCTCTCAAGGGGACCCTTCGTGCATTTTGATTCGAACACTGAGTTGAAGACAAAATCGTTGTATTACGAGTAAGCCCTTGCCAGTGGTTCTTGTCGCCTCTCGAGTCCGATCAGGGTTTATGTCTCTTGCAGCTGGGTAACGTTCACCTTGCCTTAGCAGTTAAGTGGTTAAGGTCTTGCAGGTAGGTCAAGTCATTGGGTAAGAGGCATAGATCCTCTTCAGTACCGTAACTGCGGGGGCTCATAAGGAAGCTAAAACCTTCGATTGTTAACTCCGATATTGACCCCCCTGACCGGACCCTCAAGGCGAGAACCACTGGCAAAACCTAGCTCGTAATAAAACTAATAATGTCTGTTGTGGACATTATCTACATAATATGTGTGCCTAAGCGGCGCAGGGGATGGGCAGGGGCTCTGTATACGTTGAGACGCATGCGAGGACAGTGCGTGCAAGATCATTGCTTTTGCAGTCTTGATTTATTTTCTGTATGATACCAAATGGCCTTATTTTAGCAAGTAAAAGGCATAGATACGCATGAAACGGACAAGGCTCATATGAACATATAGAACCATTCAATGCCATGTTTACATAGGAACCCAGCATAAGGACTCGGCTAGCTTGAGTCACAGCTTGATGCACGCAATGAGGTCACTTGATTTTAAATGATAGATACCAGTTGTGAAAGGTTTTATAAAACAGACAGAAGTGGAATATTCGTATACTATCATTTCAGTTCTAGAGTACAGAGCTCGCGGCTGACATTCAGTATTTCAACTATTTGAATCATAGCCTCGTCAGTCACCGCGGAGCGCTCCGCGCTCTGTGACTGTGATTCAAACCGCAGTTGCAGAAGCCGCGAAGTCTGTCAGAATTGATAGTTTATGAACTTACACTCCACTTCTATGCTATAATGTCTGTTGTAAACGTAAGACGCTGGATGAGGATTTCGTATTTGTTGAATTGGTAAAAAAAAAGTCAAGTTTTCCTGATTGTCTGCACTTTGTTATATGACAGGGTTATTAGAGTATGGAACATTTGGTGTACAATATATGTGTTTTTTCTCCTGTTCCCTGCACCTGTTCAGTCACCTTGGTTCGTTTTGCCACTCACTTGAATTGGCCGTTGTGTGCACCTGCCACACATTCAGTACTGATGATACAGTCAGCCGGTTTGACCATATATGCAAACTGCTGCCTGTAACGGCTGGAAACAAACTTCACTTCCAGTATGGCTAGTATTACCAATGACAGTCCATTAAAAATATGTACCTTTAATGCCAATGGTCTTGGCCAGTATCAGAAAAGGAAAGATGTGCTTGACTACCTCAGACAGTTAAAGGCTTCTATCTACTTTTTGCAAGAGACACATCTCAAGACTAAAAATGAACACATGCTAAGGGCCATGTGGGGCTTTGAATGTTTTCTATGTGGTAATGATACAAATAGCAAAGGAGTTGCAATTCTGTTTAACAACAACTTTAAGTATAAAGTACATAATGTGATTAGAAGTAATGATGGCGCTTATATTGTACTAGATATTGACATACAGGGTAAGCGGATGACTATTGTTAACCTATATGGGCCTAGTCATGGGGCCGCCGTGAGATGGCCTTAGTTGCCTGCTCGGCGTTAAACCCAAATAACTAACTAACTAGTCATGGGGACTCTCCCATCTTTTTTGAAACTGTCTTTGAAGAAGTAGGTAGGTTAGATAATCAATATGTAATAGTAGGCGGTGACTGGAATGTTGTACTGGATGTTAATATGGACACGTACAGGTATAGAAATATTAATCGCCCTCGATCAATGCAAAAGGTGCTTGAATGTATGCAGGTGTATGAGCTAGTGGATGTATGGAGGGTGCTTCACCCAGCATCTAGACAGTATACATGGCGTCGCTTTAACTCTGCTCAACAAGGCAGATTAGATTATTTCCTGGTATCGGAATGTTTGATGGTAGAGGTTACTAAGGCAAAAATTATCTCAGGTTATCGTTCAGATCATTCGCTTGTGTCTATTGATTTTTTTGCATCGCTTCATAAGAGAAATAGAACTTACTGGAAATTCAACAATTCACTTCTTAAGGACAAGTCATTTGTAGAAATGGTAAAAAAATTGATTCTGGACTTGAAGAGGCAATATGGACTTTTGATTTATAACATGGATTTTATTAACAATGTGAGAAATGATGACCTACAATTTTGCATTAGTGATCAATCCTTTTTTGAGATGATACTCCTAGAAACTCGGGGCCAGTCCATCTCATATGCTAGCCACAAGAAAAAGGAAGAAACCAAAAAAGAAGATTCTCTTAAGAACGAGATTAAAAACTTAGAACGTAGTATCCAGCACAATAATATCCCTCTTCTTGAGGCTAAAAAAGCAGAACTTGTGGAATTACGCAAGAAAAAGACAGAGGGTATGATTGTCCGGTCCCGAGCTAAGTGGATCCAAGATGGGGAAAAGACATCAAAATACTTTTGTAGTTTGGAAAGTAGGAATTTTGTTAGTAAATCAATGAACTACTTAGAGAACGATAACGGAGAAGTGATAAATAATGTGGATGCTATTGTAAAAGAAACTCAAGCGTTTTATGAGCAATTGTACGCTTCGAGGGAAGCAGAGTTAGTTGAGGTTGACCTCCCCTCCACTGTTTTTGCACCCTCGTTGTCTGATGATGCGAAGATGTCTATTGAAGGCCCCATTTCGATGGAGGAGGCATTAGAATCATTGAAAAGAATGTGTAACAATAAATCTCCAGGTTCAGATGGTTTTACCACCGAATTTTTTTAATTCTTTTGGGCTGATATTGGTCATTTTCTGGTGAGATCTATAAATTATGGCTTTCAGCATGGCCAGCTGTCAGTAACACAAAAGCAAGGGGTGATCACTTGTATACCCAAAGAGGGAAAGGATAAGAAATTTTTGAAAAATTGGAGACCCATTACTCTTTTAAATACTAGTTATAAAATAGCCTCTGCCTGCATAGCAGAACGTCTGAAACTGGTTTTACCCTCTATTATACACCAAGACCAAAAAGGCTTTTTGAAGGGCAGATATATTGGTGAGAACATACGGCTTCTTTACGATGTACTTTTTTACACTCATGTAAACCAGGTGCCGGGTCAACTGGTTCTCATAGACTTTGAGAAAGCATTTGACTCGGTCGCCTGGTCCTTTGTGGAAAAATGTCTTGACTTTTTCAACTTTGGTCCAGATATGAAGAAATGGATTAAAACATTTTACTGTGATATTAAGGCCTGTGTCTCTGTTAATGGTCGCTATTCTGGGTGGTTTCCAGTAGAAAGAGGATGTCGTCAAGGCGACCCAAGCTCTCCGTACATTTACTTAATCTGCGCGGAAATTCTGGCCTCTATTCTACGCCAGAATGAAAATATAAGTGGGTTAAAAGTTAAAGATATATACTTACTTCTGTCCCAGTTTGCAGATGACACTTCATTGTTTTTAAATGGAAGCAAAAGGTCTTTCGAAGAAAGCATCCACAGTCTACAATACTTTGCATCTATCTCAGGTCTCAAGATGAATATGGATAAAACGCAGGTGGTCTGGCTTGGACCTATGAGGAATTCACACATTCGGTTCATGCCCGAATTCAACTTCATCTGGGACCCTGGGATTTTTAAGGTTCTTGGTATAAAGCTCTCCACAAACATTAATATTATAACCGCTATTAATTACGATGGCAAACTTGCTGAAATCCAGCGAGTTTTGTATGTTTGGTCTAAGCGTCAACTTACACCATTAGGTAAAATTACGGTAATCAAAACACTTGCAGTGTCAAAGATTGTCCATCTTTTTATGAACCTCCCAGATCCTCCCGCACAGTTTTTGACTGACCTTGAAAAAATGTTGTTTACATTTTTGTGGGATGGAAAGAGAGCAAAAATAAATAAAGCTGTTGTCTGTTCAGCATACAATGAAGGTGGCTTGCGAATGTTAAATGTTTATTCTTTTTTGACGTCTATGAAGGTCAGTTGGCTTAGAAGGGTCTTTGGTGTATCATGTGACTCATTGGTACGTCGGATTCTGGTCAGCTGCTATCCTATGTTTAGTAACATGCAGGTGTTTGGTGGTGAATATGCAAACGTTTTAATGCTTCATTGTGATAATTGCTTCTGGGCCGATGTTGCCAAACACTACAAGATTGTTTGTAACAAGTGTGTACCTGAAAATTCTGAT
>BTPG01000002.1:226388877-226393941 GCA_036245525.1 Semisulcospira habei | reverse complement strand
AAAAAACGTGTGTATTCTATTTGGGCGTTTGAAAATTTTAAAAAAAGACAAGCATCTTTTTACTATGTATTGCTTTCCGTGGTCCGGGAAACGTCTGTCATCATATGTCCAATGAACCTCAAGTCGCTTTGCAAGAACTGTGTTTTATACTAACACCTATATCTCTTGTAAACACTCATAACATGGCGCCATCATGACGTCACCCTTTTGATTGTAAGACTTTAAGATATTTTATATAAGTAATTTCTGTTGCCAAAGATACAAATCATTTAGCTCTGTGTGATGTTTTTCTCATGAACAGCGCCGTGAATACCATCCCTACTCCCAAACAGCAAAACTTGATATAGAGCACAAAAAGTATGACTCTAGTTCATGTCCTCCTACATTCACTACGGTATTTATTTTGCGCATACACCTATGATTCGTCTTAGTATATGATAGGTTTCCAAAAGAAATTGTTTTCATCCCTACATCACACGAGCAATCTCTTTACCGAAAACTGTGCCACATGACCGAGCTACAAAAACCATTGTTTTCATCCCCACGTCACACGGCGACCAATAAATTTAGCGCAAACCGTACCATGTGACCGGGATACAAAAACCCTTGTAGCGACAAATGGCGGACTTCTTGTAGCCCTCTTTCTGACGTGTATTGGGCGCCAGTTTGTTCTATAAAAGATCACCAAACATTCTAAAGTACAAAGTTACTTAGTGTTGTTCGAAACAGCAGGCACTGACACTACTGGAGACGGCAACGTCATGAACAATTTTTAATTACGTCATAAGTCTATGATGTATAAATATATATTCTTTTTAAGTCAGTCGCGTCTGGCGTCATCCACGTCGGAAGATTTCTTCTTGATTTCTTTTACGAAAATAGTGGAGGAATGAAAACAAATACGTTATTGGTAGCAGGGGCTTGCTGCACGGACCCTTGTAAGCCTTCGGGAGGTCAAAGAAACCATTGTACCCCGAAGTCCGTGTAGCAAACCCCTCGACCAATAACTTATAATATGACCCCAGTTTCATTTCATGTCTGATGAACAGTGCAGTTCAAGCGTTCTCATTCCTGAACGAGTAGACAAACCCAGGTTTCGACGGGGCATACGATATCCGCTGTATGTTTTGCAAATTTAAGCCGTAGTCCAAGAGCATCTGCTCCGCTGCTCTCATGTTTGTCACATATGATACCAGCCACATCCCTTTCCCTCTATAAAATGGGCTTGACTGTCTGTATTCATTTATTCGTTCGAATGGCCATCTGGCCGTTTGGCCCACGCGGTCTGTTCGCCACTCTGCACTCTCTTGAAGTATAGTCTGGAACGGGACGAATTTTACGGTTTGTCTTCTTGCCATTATCTGAAACACACAGCCATTATTCGTGATATTGTATGACTTGGTAGAAGAAATACACCCCAGTAGCATAACATCCTCGGCAGGGGCGGATCTGGGGGGGGGGGGGGGGGTCCGAGACCACCCCCATCCCCCTTACCCCCGTTGTTTGATTTTCGGTCACTGGAAGAAGGTCAAGTGTCTTGGACGCCTGTTGTGTCAGGTTGAAGGTCCCAAACAACAATTTGGAAACCCCCCCCCCCCCTCGAGGTAACTGATCCGTCCCTGCTGGGGCCCACGACGGCCGCAGTGCGCCCGCGCACAATCGTGCGCTGGCCCACTGCGGCCATCGTGTACCCGAGGACCTTTGGCTTACTGGGTATATGCCTACATATAATAACAATTAAGGGTTGTTCCACTGTGCCTGACGGGCGCGCGATCGCGCTGCGGTCATGGTTTGGGACAAACAGTTACTGTACAAAATGACTTGGCGTCATCCGAATTTTATCACAGCTAAAATACGTATACTGTTAGTCGGTTTGGGCTCAACGTCTCTTGCCACCACGGAGGTGATTTCATAGAAGAGTCGGCGCACTCTAAGGGGTGTGTGCCAGTTCGCAACATATAATTTCTAAGTGGTGCCTCGAGTGGGAAAAATGGACAAATGAACGGAAGCAATACACACAGAGACGCAAAGTATAGTAGCAATTATAACGGATCAGCCAAAGACCATTCTCAAACTCCGTTAGCATTCCAAAAATATCCGCACAAATCCAGAATTCTGTAGCATGCCAGGATATTCAAAACGTTCAGCAACAAAGACAATGAAAATCTTATAATACAGGATCTCCATATATTTATGTGGTTGTGAAGTCTAAGGATTTTGTTAGCACTCTTCCATGTTTTTGGTCTGAAATTTCAGACGCAGAAATTTGGCAAAAGACATCAAGTCCATTTTTTTTAAAACGAGATTTTCATTGTCTCGCTCCAAACTGGGGCAGCATATCTTGCGGCTCCCAAAAATCAAATCCATATATTATGCACTATCCAAATCAAACCAAAGATGTCACAACCACATAAATATATGGAGATCCTGTATTATAAGATTTTCATTGTCTTTGTTGCTGAACGTTTTGAATATCCTGGCATGCTACAGAATTCTGGATTTGTGCGGATATTTTTGGAATGCTAACGGAGTTTGTATCGTTACATTGTTGTGTAATGTTCTGTGCATCTACTGTGGGAAATCAGGGTATTTACCCGACCACATATAGTAGCGCACCTTCATGTTTGTGTATGTATGTTTCTCCTGCCTACTTCCTAAGTTCCGGAGAAAGACATGGGTTATATAAGAGACCTGATCCATTCTTATTTAGGAATGGAAATGATTGTCTTATTCTATACCTGCGTATTTCTCTGTGGGCTGGCGATTGGGTGCCTGATAGGCGGGGGCAGGGGATCTAACTGTTGTCTGTCCAGCGCTGTGATTCCCCTTGGTTTGAGTACTGACAATTCTGCCAGCGCTAGCCTCACCTATCTGGTTTGTGAGTATCATGTATAACTCGAGGCAAAATTTGTATCGTTACATTGTTGTGTAATGTTCTGTGCATCTACTGTGGGAAATCAGGGTATTTACCCGACCACATATAGTAGCGCACCTTCATGTTTGTGTATGTATGTTTCTCCTGCCTACTTCCTAAGTTCCGGAGAAAGACATGGGTTATATAAGAGACCTGATCCATTCTTATTTAGGAATGGAAATGATTGTCTTATTCTATACCTGCGTATTTCTCTGTGGGCTGGCGATTGGGTGCCTGATAGGCGGGGGCAGGGGATCTAACTGTTGTCTGTCCAGCGCTGTGATTCCCCTTGGTTTGAGTACTGACAATTCTGCCAGCGCTAGCCTCACCTATCTGGTTTGTGAGTATCAAAGATGTCGGAATGCCGTTTGAGATTGTGTTAGGGTTTACGGGCTTAAGGTTTATTACTCACAGTATTGCAACTGGCAGCACGGGTCTGAGCTGAGGGTCTCGGCAGTCAGTAACGAAGTTGACGCTGGCACGTGGGCACACCTGTTCAGGTTGAATATTTTGTGAATTATTAACATTAGTAATTCAAGCAATAAAGGTTTGAAATTATACAGTTATTGGACACTTTGTTACACACACACTCACACACACACACACACACACACACACACACACACACACACCGAGTAAAGTAAATAGGAGCAGCAGTAAGCATACCTACAGGTCAGTATATATTTCACAACATGGTGATTACTAATGCCGCTTCGAAAAGTACTTGAAGAGACTGGTTTTGCAACGGGTTAGAGCAGAGAGAGAGAGAGAGAGCACAGACAGCTCTAAAACTAAAAGGCACCTAAACAAATCCTCAAGTTGACACTAACGAAAAATATTTTATCGCAAGTTGTGTAATTAAATGAGTGTGTTTTCAGTACCATCACTGTTCTCGATTTTTCTTGTAATATAAATCTTAACAGTATACAAAACTGAGACAAAGACAATCGACGAGACTTGATTCAAACTCAAAAGTAGACTGTGAGCATCTGTAATGATTGGAATTCAACGCTTGGTATTTTGGTATCCTTGGATGAGAGATTTCGCTGTTACATACGCTGCAACGAATATATAAGTATGAATAGATCCTATCATTATCATAAAAAAAACAAAAGCAATGTACAAGTTCACTTACTGAGTCTTCTTTAGTTGCACTGAGCTTAGTCTTCCTTAACTTTATGAGCGCGGTCTGAGTGAAAGGAATGATCTGTCGTCTTTTTCTGCAGTGCACGGCAATTATTACTTTCTTGCAGTCAGTTAGTGTAGTACGGAAGATACACAGATTATCACAACCTCTGCATCATCAGCGGTTAATGAGAATATATATACCGCGAACCGGCAGATATCAGTCGCACTTACATCCCGGTTCATACGCAACAAGTGATTTATCACTGCATTTTTAGTGCTCTTGCAAACAGGAGAACAGGTCTCAACTTGTCACTAACATGAGCTCAGCAGGTAAAATAGAATTCTCGTTTAAAGAAGAGCACAGTGATCAAAAGGCATTCGGGCCAGTATTGTTTGTAGTTGACCTACGCACACCCGTGTAAGGTCTAAGTGCAACTATCGTCGGCTATGGACTTTTGCTTACTGATGCCGTGCGGGGCGCGGGTCTTCTCATTTTTAAATTTTTTTTTTTAGATTAAGCTTTTGAAATAACATTTGTAAAGAACGGGCAATCCCGATCTATTTTCGTCCCGCCGCAATAATTTTACACATGATGTAACCGGCTGACGCGGTCCCTCCAGCTGACACGTTTTGATGTTGTTTTTTCTCAACCCTCTGGCCACCCGAGTCCCTTAGCCTTTGCGCTACCCTAGGATTAGCCAGGGGCCGCAACCCAGCCTTGTAGAGTCAGTCGGCTAGTAACATTGTGCTCCATCAGGCGCTGTGCTGAGTTAGTCCGTATTCTAGTCTCCTTAACTTTTAAGTGAACGGCTTTACCGATCGAGAATCCGTAACTCACACCAGTTTCATCATGAAATGTCCCTTCTACTCATAAGTTTTGTGTTTAGTGACTTTATGACCACCATAGTTCAATTAGCGACTTTCTTACGTTTACAAATTTCAGTGAGCTCACTTAGCCCACTTTAAAATTAAATAATAAATTTCTAGGACTTCCCTCTAAAATAAAGTTTATGTTAGTTTTT
>BTPG01000002.1:226346377-226383877 GCA_036245525.1 Semisulcospira habei | reverse complement strand
GCCAAGCTGATCAGGCGCTATCATTGAACTGTCACTGGTCGATCAATTTTTCACCGTTGGCGCTGAAAAGAAAAAGAGTTGCAGTCGGGTTTAAAGGGCCGGAGCTCCGAGGACTGTCCAGTCAAGAGTGATCCGCCTGCCTTTCTTCAGTGTCTGTACCGTGGGCTCTGGGAGCAGGCTGAGAGACGACTGAGGCATCTAATCTGGTGAGATTTGTTTTTTCGCTGACTGTACTTGAAACCTGTTACGAGTTGTTAGTTGCGCATCTATCTAGACACAATTCTTACACGCAGGAAGTTTGTTTATTACGTGCCGCAGCCGTGCGCGAATTGCTATGCGGACTTCATTTCGTAAGCAGAAAATACGCGCCACAAACGAAATTAAAACGAACTTGAAATAGTGAGTGGCGTGTTACAACTACTGGTTTACTTCTTTAGTTAAATGTAGATCACTGTTTTGCGATGCGTACACCACGGCATTGCCTTTTAGTGCAGAGAACGCTAGGTACTCCTTTTTTATCCAGAATACATCATTTCATTTTTTTTCCTGTATGCGATAACTGACTAGCAAAACGTGGTTTCAGAAAACTGATATTAGACCAAAAAAAAAGAATGTGCTAAAAGGTCCGTCCTCCCCCCCACCTCTCTCTCTCTCTCTCTCTCTCTCTCTCTCTCTCTCTCTCTCTCTCTCTCTCTCTCTCTCTCTCTCTCTCTCTCTCTCTCTCTCTCCCTCCCTCCTCCACTCCCCGGGAAGAAGTACATGTTTTTCATTGCATCCTATTTATAGACGAAGATGGCTGTGAGACGTGTGCTGGAGGCAGTGTGCGTGTGCATTGTGCTGTGTCTCGTCAATGTTGGCGGCCTGGACAGCCGTCCCTCTCTGCCAGACCTCAGCTACATCCTCAACAACCTAAACGGCCCGCAGGACGGCTACAGTTCTCAAGGCGGCCAGTCGTCAGGGAATCCCGGTGGTTACGTGAACCCAAAGTCAAGCGTGACAGCACCTTCAGGGACAGGAGGCGGGTCGCGGTTCTCGGGACTGTACGCTAACAACGCCGGGGATGGACAGCGGAGCTTCGGGCCATCTCCTACCTATGGTCAGCAGTCTCCCAGTTATCTCCCCATTTACGGTCAGCAGCTTCCCAGTAACACACAATATCTTCCCAGCTATGGACAACAGCTTCCAAGTTATGGACAACAGCCTCCCAGTTATGGGCAACAACCTCCTAGTTATGGGCAACAGCCTCCCAGTTATGGGCAACAACCTCCTAGTTATGGGCAACAGCCTCCCAGTTATGGGCAACAACTTGCTAGTTATGGGAAACAGCCTCCCAGTTATGGGCAGCAGCCTCCTAGTTATGGGCAACAGCCTCCCAGTTATGGGCAACAGCCATCTAGTTATGGAGCGCAGTCCGGCCTTAGTGGAGTGTCTGATTTCTTCCAGCCAAAACGCGTCCAACCCCGCATTGACCCTCTTCTGGACTTTGAGCCCCTTGGGTACGTGTACCCCTTAGACGACGTTTATACATCACCAGGGCGCACCCGTTTGGGGGGAGGCAGCGACCTCAGTGGTTATGGTCAGGGTTTCCCGAGGGTCCAGTACCCCCCGAGTGGCCAGTACCCGATAAAGGTCCCGTCTACCAGGCCCCTGGATCACTTCGCGCCACAAAACAGCGCAAGCTACCCAGTTCAGGTTCCAGATCCCTACAGCAAGAACAAAGTTGGCTACGATTCTCATGGGCCTCAGAACAGTGCTCCGAATTATGCCTACCCTCAAGACGTATACGCTTACCGACAACAACGTAAGTTCTTTGTTCTGTGCCTGTTATTTCCTTTCTTCTTTTCTTTTCTATTCTTTCCTCTTTTTTCTTTTCTTTTTGTCTGTCTCGTTCCCCTTCTCTTGGTCTTCTTTAATAGTATATTTTATTTTTATTTCTAATTATCCCGCGTGTTTTCGGAGATCCAATAGAATCTATACCGAATGCAGCAGGGTGGTCAGTGTTTTTGTGTCCCGACCGTATAATTTTAAAATGAGATGACAATGTTTCTTTCTTTTGTTTTGTTTCGTTTTCTTCTGTGAGTGTGTTTGTTTGTTGTTGTTTTGGTTTTTGTTTTGTTTTTGTTTGTTTGTGTTTGTTTTGTTGTTGTTGTTTTGGTTTTTTTTTTGTTTTTGGGTTGCTGTTTTTATTGTTGCTGTTATTGTTTTAACTTACTTTAGACATATAATGAATCGATGTGTTGTTGTTTTTTTTCTTTTTTATATTCCAGTGAAGTGCTGGCCGGAGTTTTTCCTGGAATACGAGCATGATTTCAGCGGCAGTGTTTACCAGGAGGTGTCTGGAGACGTGCACGTGCAGAACGGCCGCGCCGTGTTTGTAGGTCACGGCCACCTGGCCCTGCCGTTCTTTGCTTGTAACGACCTGCTGCCTCGCTACTCCATGTCCTTCCTCATCAGGTAGAGTGGCTTGGCGAATATGACACGACCCATTCCATACCAGCTGCTTGACATGATACCGTATCTCCGAATTAATCGCTGATTTGTTACCTGTTGACCCCTTCACTGCCGAGAAAACGTGACCAGTACCCAACTGCAAGAGGCATAGATCCTCACGAGCCCCCGCAGTTGCGGTGGCTTATGAGGATCTATACTTCTTGCTTAAAGTACACAGTATCCACGTTTCTTTAGCGACTTGGATCTTGGACGTTAAATAAGAGCCACAAGATTCAACCACACAGACTAGCAAACAATTAACCCCTTGGCTATCGGCAGCGGTTTGTGTCGCAATGATTCCTGCAGGAATCATCGCGACAAAACCCGCTACCGGCAGCCAAAAGGTTAAAATTGTGTTGTTTATTATTATTATTATTATTATTATTATTATTATTATTATTATTATTATTATTATTTTGCCAGCCCATCCTACTCTGGAGGAACCCAGGCCATCATAGGCAACAGCCTGATACCGGATAAAGCCAGTCTGCTCTTGTCTCTAACCGGCCACACCCTCACCCTCGTGGTCAGAGAGCGGCGGCCCCATCTCACTCCCGAACAACTCCTGGACAGCTGTTATACTGATTCGAATCACTACCCTGGCCCAGGTGGTCACAATGCAGTTGCTGGGGACATTGTGGTTTTGAGTTTGGATATCGGCGTAAGTAATTTACAAGGTGCTCTTATTATACGTGAGCATTTAACATGTGTCAAGCTAGAGATTACATATGTAATAATATGCAGAATCCCCGCCTGTTCGCTGCCCATGACAACAACCTCCCAACTTCTCAGGCCCCATTATTTCTAGCGTAAAAATGACACATGTAACAAACTGCAATCCAGAAACAAAGTGCTGACTTTGAAACCTTCAAGAGGAAGACTGACTCCGAAGGGACTACTTGTCTTTTCGGCTTGGTGGAAGATCAAACCGGGGACCAGTTGCATGAGTCAGCTTAGTCCTGAGCCAGCCTTTAAGCAAGGTGCTCCGCGATAGCGGAGCACCTTGCTTAGTGGCTGGCGCAGGACTCAGCTCACTCATGCAACTGGCCCCTGGAGTCGTTACAGCAAGCTAGCTTGCAGCAGCGATCATGGGTGATGTGCATGTCATAGCGGAGCACCTGGCTTAGTGGATGGCGCAGGACTAAACTCACTCATGCAACTGGTACCTGGTGTCGTTAAAGCAAGGTCCAGCAGCGATCGTAGGCATGTGCATGCCATAGCCGTATTAATGTTAACCGGTGTTTGTTTGTTTTTTAAAGTTTTGTTTCCGAGTTCTGATTAAGCTACCCCTTACCTTGCCACTGGACGTACATTTTGTTTCTGAAATATTTGTTCATTCAACGACCAAAAGCACAACCCGTCCGAGTTACATGGATATACATTGGTCTCAGCAAAAGGCATAGATTTTCATGAGCCCCGCAATTGCGGGGGCTCATGAGGATCTATACCTCTTGCAGTTGGGTGGTGTTCACTTTTTCTTTGGCAGTCAAGTGGTTAAGCTATCCCTCTCTCGATTTTGCCGGTGGGCGTTATTCAAGTTTTGCCAGGTCCTTCTGAAAGCTAATACCGATTGTCAAAAGCAGGTAGTCCGAACTCTGGAGAGATTTTCGCAGGCAGAAGAAGGTTTTGCTGACTCGTTAGCAAGAGGCATGGATCTTCAGTAGGTTGTGGTTGGCTCATGAAGGTCTATGCCTCTTGCAGCTGAGTTGATTTAGCTGCAGATCGTATTGATTGTACGTGGGTTCGTGTTTTAATGGCTGTGTGCAGGCAGGCGAGTTTCTGGTAACGATCGCCCAGGAGGATGACTGGATTTTCTTGGGAGTTGGAGACAGACACACGTCAAGTGAGTGACTTTCTTTTCAATCCGGAGTCTGAATTTATACCCTTCACTGCCGGTTAACAGCGAACACGATCCAACTGCAAGAGACTAGCAGGGTTCATGAGGATCTAAACCTCTGCAGTGCTGTTGGGTGGTGTTCAATTTTTCTTGGCACTGAGTCAGTGGTTAACTTACTGCAAGAGTATCAGTAGTCCGTGCTACTACTTAACACTTGTCATTTTGAATACACCAGTGTGTGAAATAAGTGTGACTAAAATAGTTCAAGGGTAGTGCCAGAATAGCTTGGCGCCTCTAGGCACCACCCTTGAACTAAAGCCATTGGTCTGTAAGTACTGTGTAGCTTGCATACTGGCAGTGTACAAATTTGAAGCTTTCAGCCTGAGTATGATATGGGTTAATAGGGAGATTCAGTTAGACCAATCAACTTCGTTTCGTTTCGGTCCTACGGGCGACACAAAACCGGCTACGCGAACCGCTGATGCGGCTTAGATGGCTAATAACAAAAGACGTTTCTATGGTGCAAGGTAGGTAACTCTTCATGGGCACGCACTGTACTCGTAGCGGTTCTCGCGGCAACATCGCAAATACTGATCGCAATCGATGTCTGCCTACTGAGAGCGGGGTGGGTGGGGGGGGGGGGCGTGGGGGGGGGGGGAGGGGGGTGGGGGTGGGGCGGAACTAAACAAATAAGTCATGTGTGCCTTCGCATATACACTGATGTACAATAGAAGTGAATCATCGACCATGCCACTGAAATAAATGTGTGAGATTTTTTGGATGCGTACACAGCGACAATCAAAGTGAATCGACCCAGCCGCCGGCTCGAAGTGATAACCGCGTCGGTAAGGGTTTTAGTCGCGATGACTCCTGCAGGAGTCATCGTGACTAAAACAGCTACCGACACCCAAAAGCCGGGTTAAATTATCCTCACCCTGCACACTGATTTTGAACTGTGCAGTTTTTATAATTTTGCCCGTATAGTACAGTTTTCTTCGAGCCATGCACATTTATACCAGTTTAAAATTTACTCTCTTCCTTTGTTAATGGCTTTATTTTCATAATCTTTTCAGGGCCGGGTCGTCTGCCGACGCTGACCAACGAGGCACTGTACGTTGGGGCAGGGGCGGACCCGCGTGGTGGACCGTCACCCGGTTACTACTCGGGTACATTCGACGCGGTGAGTTCATTTACGTTTGCGATTTGTCAAAGTTTGCAGCGTTCAAAGTGCCGTGAAAATCAAGTTAAAGTGTGACTTTCTGGTTATGCCTGTACTGACACAGGCCGCGACTGAAGTCCTTTGAAATAAGCTGTCTGTAAAACGATAAACAGCACAGGCTTGATGATTAATCCCTTAAATGCCAGGCAACTGCAAGAGATATAAACCCTCATGAGCTCCCGCATTCGCGGGGGCTCATGAGGGTTTATGTCTCTTGTATGTTCTACGTTCCTTGTGACTGCTCTGGTCACATTTACATCTGTGTTGTTTGTTTGTTTTCACGCGAATGCCAGTCAGTGTGTAGTGGTTTCAGGCGCGCCGCCGTTCCGGCAGTCGTGATCATTGGCAGGACCGGAAGGGGTTAACTTTAATTCGTTCAGCCCTGGTGTACTTCAGTAGGAAGTGGCTCGACTTTGAATAGTCCATGCTTTGAAAGATACAAGATTAACCCCTTGATTGCTACTGACGATACCGTTCGGCGGAAAAGACGCTTAAGTCACGGTACCGTAAATACTGAGCAATCAAAGGTTTGTTTGTTGGTTTGTTGCAATAATTTTCTGTGCAATTTTTTCCAGTTCCTGTTTGAGAAATGCCCCAAGGGTCACTGACGAAGAGGTAGACGTGAAGCCTGTGATATGGACCCCGTCCTGCTGCAATCGGCAATCCACAGAAAATCATAGTTCATGCATCCCGGCTTCTTGTACACGGCCTCCAATTGTTTTACATTAGTCTATCATATCATCAGTAAGCCGGCAAAAGTCCTCGGGACCACGACGACCGCAGTGGGCCCGCGCACGGTTGTGCGCGGCGGGCCCACCGTGCGACCGTCGTGGGCCCGAAGACCTTTTGCCGTACCGGCTCGGGATCGTACAACTACAAGGCATATGATCCAGATCACGTGTGCCTTCATTTTATCGCTACAGTTTTCTTGTCGTGGGCCAAGAAATGCAAATCGTCCGGCTGATCTCGTCATAAATTTTTCCACATCTTCGCCGGTAATCTTTGTTGGTGGATTACACATTGCATTGTTGTGTTCGTTAACGTGTCTCTACATTAAAGTTATCTTTTAACATTAAACTATTTGTAACATTATTTTACGTTGGTTGTGCGTGTGTGTGGTGTGTGTGTGTGTGTGTGCGTGTGTGTGTGTGTGTGTGTGTGTGTGTGTGTGTGCACGGTGTGTGTGTGTGTGTGTGTGTGCACGGTGTGTGTGTGTGTGTGTGTGTGTGTGTGTGTGTGTGTGTGCACGGCAGTGTGTGTGTGTGTGTATGTGTGTGTGTGTGTGTGCGTGTGTGTGTGTGTGTGGTGTGTGTGTGTGTGTGTGTGTGTGTGTGTGTGTGTGTGTGTGTGTGTGTGTGTGTGTGTGTGTGTGTGTGCACGGTGTGTGTGTGTGTGTGTGTGCACGGTGTGTGTGTGTGTGTGTGTGTGTGTGTGTGTGTGTGTGTGTGTGTGTGTGTGTGTGTGCACTGTGTGCGTGCGCTTGTGTTGACTCTGACATCCTCAAGGCTGACAGAGAGCAAAAAGAGACGTCGACACATCCTGCGGTTCCGTGCCTGCGAATAGCCAGTCTTAACTCATTACACCCTGAGGATGAACTGAATCTGTATTTTTTTTATGTCAGTCCTTGGAGGTAACAGTCTACAGTCACAGTTCTGAAGACAGATCGGCCATGATAGTTCAAGGGTGGTGTCGGAACAGCTCGGCGCCTACAGGATCCAAGCTATTCTGACACCACCCTTGACTGAACTGTCTTGCCGGGTCGACCCACATCCTGTCGTAGCGTGTCAGGGTTTTATGGGTTTTGTTAACCTCAGTCCAGTCCACACGAGTACTCAATTTTAAGGTGTACTGATGCAAGTTACAGTCCGTGACAGAGAGATCGGCCGGCCTGTATTCTGAGCTGCCGGGGCACATGAGAATCTATGCTTCGCCATTGCAGCTGGAGGGGCTTGCTGAAGGACTGATACAGGAGCAATTTATTATAAACTGCCAGCCTGACCCGCCCTTGGCACAGACGGTCTGAGCATTGGAAACAAATCGCTCGTTAAACTCTACATTCCCAATAACACACGCATGCCCGCACACACACACACACACACACACACACACACACACACACACACACACACACACACTCACAAACACACACACACACACACACTCACAAACACAAAATCACACCCATTCACACACACTCACAAACACAAAATCACACCCATTCACACACACACACACACACACACACACACACACGCACACACACACACACACAAGCACACTGCCCAGAAGATAACATTCTACACTCGGATTGGGCGTCAGAAACCAAGGAGTCAACCTTTTATTTCTACCAGAAACATCGACAAACACTGAAACATGTACCTGATGACATATATTGACTTCTATCCCTCCCAACACATCATTACAATACATTCTAACATAAACCAACAGAACAATACCAACAACAAAATTTATACTTAACAAAACTAACCAAATCTAAACATACGACTCCCTGGCGGGAAACCAAATGGACACACCTGTTTTGGGTGTGCCTTTAAAGCACATCAAGTTACATACATTCGATTTTTGTTAATTAAAAACCAACAGGATCATCGTTGCAGCCGGCAACTAAAACTCAATGAGGAAGAAAGATAGAGAAAAAATGCAATTAAAACCTAATGTGAATCAAGAAAATTAGGTTGGTGCACGGGGATGGGGGTGGGGTTGTATTTGAGAGGCGTAAAAAAACGATGCTGCTGCTTTTGCTGCTAGCGATGCAATGGCCCAGTTTCTGGTACTGACTCCCGGCCTACCATTCACTCCCACGCATTCTTCCACGCTCACACCCACGTATGCCCGCACACACATCCGGCTGACCGCATTTTTTCACTTTCATTCCCACGCCATGCCGGCACGTACGCCCACTTATCCCTCCCCCACACATTCTCCCTCACTCACGCCCCCTCACCACCCACCTGCATAGTCGCTTGAGTTTAAACTAAGGTTACATCTGTAACCTCCACTTAAACTCTACATTCCCAATAACACACGCATGCCCGCACACACACACACACACACACACACACACACACACTCACAAACACAAAATCACACCCATTCACACACACTCACAAACACAAAATCACACCCATTCACACACACACACACACACACACACACACACACACACACACGCACACACACACACACAAGCACACTGCCCAGAAGATAACATTCTACACTCGGATTGGGCGTCAGAAACCAAGGAGTCAACCTTTTATTTCTACCAGAAACATCGACAAACACTGAAACATGTACCTGATGACATATATTGACTTCTATCCCTCCCAATTGTTTTTCTCCCAATCCGAGGAAGAAGAAAGAAATCATTGTTTAGGAGGTAGGCAGAGACTGGGCAAAGTGCACTCTATAATAGTCTAACACCTGTGATGGAAGCTGGTCTAGATAAGCTAAGTAGGCCGAACTCTTCCAATGACCCATGAGTTTTACTACTTCCCCTGGCACGCCGCAAGAGAGCGCCCATACTGCCCCTCCCCTCCTGAAACTGTGACCTGAAAAATGTTCCCCTTGTTTCCTCCCCTTCAATAGAGATTGCAATCTCCGGTTAAATTTAGCATCAGTAATGGGAAAAGCCGCGGCCTTGGCCGAGGCCGGGCCTGTCTTGTGGAATGCGGCACACATAGCAGAAACAGGGCACAAGGGATGGGGGTGTAGCACGGGTAAAGTTACATGCACTACTCTTTCACGGCACTGAATGGTCTTGGACCAACGTACGGTAACTGTCATAGAGCGGTTAGAGTTCAAGGTGAAGCAGTCTCTTGTCAGCTGTTTATCTGGGTCAAAACTGTCCCGCACCGCCAGCAAGTTGGCTTTACGGAACAGTCCGAAAAACATGATGACACACGCAGACCAAAAAATTGCATCCTCTACATTGTCACAATCCAACTGGTGTCGGATGTACAATAACGTGTCAGGTGTTATAGGTGTTTTTCTTTGGACAGGTGTCCCTTTCACGCGCTCGATGCCTTTGAGAGTGCTCTTCAGGTACCAGCTGTCTTTTATGGGGTTCTCAAGGCCTGATTCAAGGTGCATTATACGCACAATGTTCAGATATTGCTTTACTGAGGCGGGTTTTAGACGTCTAGCAAGATAAGCGGCGTACAGTGCCAACGTCTGTTCGTTTGCTGGGACCGGGGGTATGCGCATATCGCCGCAAAACTTGTAGTAGGCGTTTCTGTGTGACGTATATGTCCGTTTTGTGTTGTCCGCAAAAGTGGCGCCCCGGTATTCATCTACTTCTTGCTTTAATTCCTTCGCCAGCGTTTCCTTGATACCTGTTCAGACCGGCCAGAAACCGATAGGCCCGTGTCGACATATGCGCGCCGATGTGGGTCGGTGGGGGACAGCTGTGGTGCCAATAGCTCAACAGCTGTAGCAATTGAAACACATTCCCTGCCTCGTGTAACCTTGAAATTGTGTCTGGAATTATGTTAATGCATCCCGGCACGTGAATAGCACGGATCTCAAAGTTGTAACGTATTGATTTCCAGCACATTGCTCTAAGCACGTCATTTACGAACGTGTTTCGGCTTCTACCTTTGTTTATTACTGCCTTTGCCACAGAGCTATCAGTATGCACCACAACTGTCCTCCCCTCCCACATCGGGGCCCACTTGTTCACCGCTGCGGCCACCGCACACACTTCTTTGTAATTGATATGCAAATCTGAGACCAGTGGCCAATCTGTCCCGAACACTGTGTAATGCCAGTCGCCGGCCCAAAACATACCGGCTGCCGTGCGACAGGCATCGACATGTACATGCTCGTCACTACAGTCTGTGTAGTATTGCTTGCCATTAAACACACTCAAATAACACATCCACCAATGTAGGTCTTTTTTGAAGCCCTCCCCGAGCTTCGCTTTATGCCTTGCATGATTTAGCGCTTTGATAGTGTCCAGGATCCGTCGAAGAAAAAAGCGCCCTCCTCTGACGACCTGACACGCCCAGTTAAGCGAGCCTGCGAGACTCTGCAGCTGTTGCCTTGTTGCCCTAGTCTTGCGTTTGAATGCATGCAGCTTCTGATCTAGATCAGCCAGTTTATCCTTGCCCAAGGATAGCGTGCAGTCTGAGGTGTCGATGTCAACACCAAGGAAAGTAATACGCTGGGAAGGACCTACTACTTTTTCCCAACTCACATTAAAACCTAGCCGCCGAACGAGGCCAAGCAGAGTATACAGTGCTTCTTTGCATTCCTCGTACGATTCAAAAACTAACAGGAAATCGTCAATATAGGCCACGATGCCCAGAAAACCTCTTTTTATCATCATGCGCTTAACTGCCTGGGACAAACGATTGAAATGACTTGGTCCACACTTCGAGCCAAAGGGTAATCTAGTGTCAAAAAGATACGTGCCTGTGTCGAGCCCATCGAATTTCCAATAGATGCCTGTGGCTTTATAGTCATCTGGATGAATGGGCACTGAGCGGTATGCTGATTTCAAATCAAGTTTCGCACAGAAAAAAACCTGGTTTCGCCATTTGACATGCGTCTTGAATGGTCTGATATGAGTCTAACAGAGTGGTGACCGGTATAGTCATTCATGGCACAACCCTCCGGGCGACTACCATCGTGTATCAGACGTACTGCAGTGCCGTCGTCTTTTGGTATCGCCGCTAGCGGACTGACTATACAGGGTTTGTGGCCTGAGATGGCGTAATTACCGCACTCTATCTGTTGCAGCAGTTCTTTCTCTACTAATGGTTTTAGGTTCGGCTGCACCGCCGATTTATGATTTGCACGATGCCTGCGCTGTAGGGTCACGAATTAAAGAGTTCTTTACCACACGCCGCTCTTTCAAGATCCTTAAGTGGTGTAGGAAATTTGGGAGGGAGGGGATGTGGGCGGAGAGGTATGGCCCAACCCACAGGCTAGGTTAGAGAAAGCGTTTTATTGGTGTGTATCAATGTATACAGTATTCAGGGTTGTTGTTGTTGCTGTTGTTGTTGTTGTTGTTGTTGTTGTTGTTTTTTAAGTATTCTAGTCATTGTCAGTCAAACCAAATCTTGTCTGACAGTGGCTAGAAGAAACAAATACTGTACTTTAACGCCATGGTGAACTGCCGAGACAAGGCGAATGCTACTCATCTGAAAGAGACATAAATCCTCATGAGCCCCCGCATTCGCGAATGCGGGGGCTCATGAGGATTTATGTCTCTTATCAGTTCTATGTCCTTTTTGCCAGGCTATTTTTGTCTTATCATTACATATGTGCTCTTCACCATGCGAATTTCCATCAGCGTCCAGCCGCTTCTGAGACACGAAACGGCGAATTCGTCACTGACGTTATCACTGGCATCTAATATAAGTTGTTGCGGATAACAGGGGTTTGCTGCACTGACACAGGGACCCTAGTACGCCTGAGGGAGGTCAAAGGAACCATTGTACCCCGAAAGCAGAAGGCCTGAGGGGTAAAATGACTCCTTTGACCTCCAGAAGGCCTACAAGGGTCCGTGCAGCAAGGCCCTGCTACCAATAACGTATTTGTTTTCATTCCTCCAATGCCGTTTTCGTAAAAGAAATCAAGAAGAAATCTTCCGACCTGGATCACGCCAGACATAATAATAATAATTACGGTATTTATAATGCGCTTATCTTATAATAATTATAACTCTAAGCGCGCACTCACAACTCGCACACGCATGCGCACGCTTTAGACAATGACTCACGTAACACAAATAGTGAAAATACATTACGACGGTCAGCTTGGGGTGGGGAGTGTGGTGATATAGTGCTAGAACTGTTGAAAGAGGTGAGTTTTGAGGGCGGACTGGAAGGAGGAGAGCGAGTGTTTCTGACGGAGAGAGAGTGGGAGAGTGTTCCAGGTGGATGGGCCGTATACTGAGAAGGAGCGGGGGCCGAAAGTGCTGAGTTTGGTGCGGGGGATGAGGAGGCGGAGAGGGTCGGAGGCGGAGTGGAGGGAGCGGGGAGGAGTGTAGGGGTGAAGTAAGTTGGAGAGATAGGTAGGAGCGTGATTTGTAGCAGAGAGACAGAATCTTGTATTGGATGCGTTGGGGGATGGGGAGCCAGTGAAGGAGCTTGAGCAGGGGAGTGATGTGGTCGGATTTTTTCTTTCTGAGGACGAGGCGGGCAGCATTGTTCTGAACGCGCTGGAGAGTGAGAGTGGTGGAGTGAGAAAGGCCGGAAAGGAGAGAGTTGCAGTAGTCGATGCGAGATAAGATGAGAGAGACAGCGAGTTTGGTGGCAGCTTCGGTAGTGAGGTATTTTCTGATCTGACTGATGGGGCGGAGGTGGAAATAACATGCCTGGGCCGTGGCGGAGACGAAGCTGGTCATGGAAAGAGAGGAATCGAGGATAACGCCAAGGTTCTTGACCGAGTCAGAGAGGGAGATGGGGGTGCTGTCGAGTTGAAGGTGGAGAGAGGGAGGGAGCTGGGAAAGTTTCTGGCGAGTGCTTACCAGCATGGCTTCCGTTTTGTCGTCGTTCAGTTTGAGCTTGTTTGCTGTCATCCAGTTTTTCACGTCTTCATAGCAGTCAGCCGTGCGAGTCAGTAGTGTCTGAGTGTTGTCGAGTTTGTCTTTGTCTAGTAGTTGTGAGTCGTCAGCGTAGAGGTGGTGGTGTATGTGGTGAGACTGGATGATGTTGGACAGGGGAGAGGTGTAGAGTGTGAAAAGGACCGGGCCCAGGACGGACCCCTGTGGAACGCCGCAGGAGAGCGTGACTGGGTTGGAGGAGACGCCATCGATGGTGACGGACTGCTGTCTGTCGGAGAGGTAGGAGAGAAACCAGGAGTGAGCAGAGTCAGTGATGCCAAAGGAGTGGTGAAGGCGGTGGAGGAGGATAGAGTGGTCTATGGTGTCAAAGGCGGCAGAGAGATCGAGTAGCGTAACAAGGGAGATGTTGCCCGAGTCAGTGGAGAGAAGTAGTCGTTAAGGATATGTAGAAGGGCTGTTTCAGTGCTGTGATGTTTGCGATAGGCAGACTGGAAGGGACTGAGGAGGTTGATGTCGGCGAGGTGGAGGTTGAGTTGGTTGAGGACAACCTTTTCAAGAAGCTTGGACAGGAAAGAGAGATTGGAGACTGGACGGTAGTTCTTGAGTTCGTTTGGGTCGAGGTTGTGTTTTTTGAGGAGAGGACGGACGATGTCGGACTTGAAGATATCGGGGACGGAGCCATTCTCTAGAGATGTGTTGATGATGTCGGTAATGAAGGGCAAAAGTTTTGGGAGGCCGTCCCGGTAGAGGGAAGCTGGGAGGGGGTCTAGTTCGCAGGTTTTGAAAGGCATGGACTTTATGGTCTTGAGGACTTCATCCTGAGAGACGGGGCGGAAGGACGAGAGGGGAGTGCCGGAAAAGGGGGGGGGGGGGGGGTCAGGAAGGCAAGGCGGAGAAGGCAGAGTGTCGAGTGTGTTGCGCAGACTGACGACACAGGAATATACATCATACATAATAGACTTATGACGTACTTTAAAGTCTTTTATGACGTTGCCGTCTCCAGTAGTGGGTACCTGTTGTTTCGAGCAACACTAAGTAACTCAGTTCGTACTTTAGAACGTTTTGGTGATCTTTTATAGAACAAAACTGGCATCCAAGACGCGTCAGAAAGAGGCCGGGGGCCCCACACTGAAAAACTGAGTCGGCCATTAGTTGCTACAAAGGTTTTTGTATCCCGCCGGTCACATGGTACGGCGGTTTGCGCTAAAGGGATTGGTCGTGTGACGTAGGGATCAAAACAAAGGTGATTATACTCATCGTCAAAATGACTTGACGCATTTTTCTACCCTAACCTGTCGTCCAACCTAACAAGAGTCAAACGACATGGCCGGAGGGGGGGGATTGGGAGAAACGGGGTGGGGATGGAGGAAACAGGGAACATACACTCATGGTGAGATGCCAAATGGCAATGCCGCCACGGCAGTTCAGTGTAGTTTTGCACTTTCCACTGCTGAACCCTAAGTCCCGACAACACAGGTCCTATGACAAACGTGAAAGTTGGGCCTGGAGGAGGTGTGACCCTACCCTACTTTTATAAATGTGCCAGTACATAAAAGTGATATAGTGTCCAAAAGCAAAAAAAGGTCCTCGGGCCCATTGCGGCTGTCGTACACCTGAAGACGTTTTGCTACTCATGTCGGGCCGGGCACAAAGGAGTTATGTTCCAGGCTTTTTTTTTTTTCTTTTTTTTTAATGTGATGGAGTCAAGTTACGACCAAATGGACTACTCTGGCAACCAAGACCAGAGAAGATATTTATGGCCTTCTAGCCCGCACGCCCCCCACCCTCCGGCCTCCAATCCCACCCGCTCCCAACACCCCCCCCCCCCCTCCGCCCCCGCCCCCCTACTGGCACCTAAAGGGGTTTATACACATCGTGAAAACTTGACGCATCCCCCCCCCCACACACACACACACACACACACACCCGCGCCCCGGGTTCCTACGCTACTCGTAATATTTTAACCCATATAGCCCCGACACCCTACAGCAGGTGATGGATTGACCATGATAATTCAAGGGTAGTGCCAGATTAGCTTGGCGCCTTCGGCATTGTGTCACCAGCAGTTTCCCCAGGCCCTTCTATTCCCCAGTTGTCACTCTCTAGGGGCATCCGTGGACGTGAGACTAAAGCCTTCAGGCGCCAAGCTAATCTGGCACTACCCTTGAATTATCATGGTCAATCCATCACCTGCAACTGAATCATTGTCTTTGGCTGACGCTTACAAAATGTGGGAAATGCGGCGGTGGGGTTAAATAGGTTAATAGCCTGTAAAAGTCTCTCCCTGCTCTTTCTATACGCAGCCAGTACACTTGAGCTATAAACGCTCGCTTTGAGTCTCACGTCCACGGATGCCCCTTGAGAGAGACAGAACTGGCGAATAGAAGGGCCTGGGGAAACTGCTGGTGACACAATGCCGCTATAGAGCCAGAGTACAGCTGAACTTGTTTGAACTTGAGCTGAACTTGAACATGTAATCGCCATAAGATATTTAAAAAAAAAAAAATATATATATATATATATATATATATATATATATATATATATATATATATATATATATATATATATATATATATATATATATATATATATATATATATATATATATATATAAATGCAATCGGAACCTAATCGACCGGCTTCCACCTCAGTGAGATAGATGTAACTGATCCGGCAAAAGACATACTAGGTATTCATGAGCTCCTTGTAGACACTGGGCCGTTTGAGGATCTGTGCCTCACGCAACTCTGCGTGACCAAATTCTGAAAACGTCACTCAGTCAGTGAGATAACTGAGGGGATATGTTGTTGACGTGCATACCTGCCGCTGTTAACGCATTCTACCCCAACACCGAATTTATTAAATTTTGCCGTTGTCCTCTGGAGAGTGCATTGCAGTGCAGGACACGATCGACCATGATAGTTCAAGGGTGATGATAGAATAGCTTGGCGCCTATAGGCGCCAAGCTATTCTGGCATCGCCCTTGAACTATCATGGTCTATCCTTATCTTCCTGTGGTGTGTCTGGGGTAGAATGAGTTAATGTAGTGTTCAGTCTCTATCATAACTGTGATTAGTCCATCTACAAGGGGCATGGATTCTCATGAGCCCCTGTATATGCAAGTGCTCACGTTAATCTATGCTTCTTGCTTGAAGAAATCGAGCCGATTTTGATATTGTTTACACAAACGGGATCTTGGGGGGGGGGGGGGGGGGTTACGTCTTTCACTGGAGGGGAAAAGCCGGAGTGTTTGGTTTCTCGTCTCTCCGCGGGCCGTCGGCACTGTGCGGCACTAACCCTCTGAATGTCTGGGGTAGTAGTGACACGGCCCGTCACCCTCGGGACTGGTCAACAGCCGACCATGCCCTGTGCCCAAGGCCCTAAACTAGATCAAGCGGCTAAGGCCCAAACGTTACAGTGCAACACTATGTCAGTAGATAAGTGATGTGATGTGACATACATCCTTGGTTGTGACAACAAGATTTCTCTTCTACACTTCAAAACCCTGCAGTTTGTTCAGTGCAGGAAACTCAGCAGAAGAAACTAGTTCTCTGCATGTTCTCAGCACGGCACGGCGGTTCAGTGTCGGCTATTAACACATCAGTTCTACCCCAGGACCGAAATAACCCAATTTTGAACTTGCCCTCTCAGTGAAAGACTGTATTTCAATTCTAGAGACATCGAGCATGATAGTTCAGTCAAGGGTGGTGCCAGAATAGCTTGGCGCCTATGGGCGCCAAGCTATTCTGGCACCACCCTTGACTGAACTATCATGCTCGAGCCATGTCTTGGTGTGGTGTGTCACTCGGGGCTGAATGAGTAGGATTATGTAGTCATTGATCGTTGCAGACTGACTAGAACGTATGTGTGTGCAGGTCAGAGGCTGTACGTTGGACTGTAGTAGGTTGATATCAGACGTTCAAGTTTAACCCCATTTAGCCCCAACGCCCTACAGCACCTGATTGATCAAGCATGACAATTCAAGGGTAGTGCCAGATTAGCTTGGCGCCATCAGGCGCCAAGCCAATCTGGCACTACCCTTGAATTGTCATGGTCGATACCACCTCCTGAAACTGGTACATGGTTCAGTGACGCCTCTAAAATGGGGTCAATGCGGCCTTCGGGGTTAGATGGGTTAAATCGTGACGTGAGCATTAATATCGGTCACTGACTCTATATCGGCGGTCTCACGTAAATCTCCTCCGTTGTCACTGGGCGAATATTTTGTTCTGACAACTCTGTTCATGCAACTACAACCGTCCAAGGAACATGAATACAAGCTGGTCTCAGCAAGAGGCATAGAACCTCATGAGCCCCCCCTGCAGGTGCGGGGGCTCGTGAGGATCTATGTCTTGCAGTTGGCAGGCTAGTGAGGGGTATACGTCTTGTTATTTGTGTGCCTTTTGTGATGGCTCTTTTATTCTTAGCCATTTAGCCTTCCGCGACGTCCTCTAATTACTATGAGTGCACAGATCTACTGATGGGCAGAATGGGGTTGTTGATACGCCCGTGCCAGGCGGTGCCAGGTGCTGCCAGGTACGCATGATATCACTGGTGAAATCAGACCTTGCACTCAGCGCACCAGCTCTCAGGTGAGGTCCGATATTGACACACTGGTTGTCTCCTTCGATTCGCTACCGCCAGCGGTAGCGAATCGAAGGAGACAACGAGTATGGTACGATTAGACGCACAGAACTTCATGGGCCCTCCACACAAGAAGGAGGATTATGGAGAGAGAGAGAGAGAGAGAGAGAGAGAGAGAGAGAGAGAGAGAGAGAGAGAGAGAGAGAGAGAGAGAGAGAGAGAGAGAGAGAGAAGGTTTCATGAGTTTCATGCTGAACTGATCTTTCTGACACACCTTCTTTCAGTGCTGCAGAAAACCAACTCACATCGGATTCATGCCAAGAAAATGATGAGTAAGAAATAGATTCTTAAATCGGTGTTCAGGCGATACTGAGAATCTCTTACGAGTGGTCTTAAAACCTTATCCTACGAGCGAAAGCGACTGAATAGGATAAGGTTTTAAAACCACTCAGTCGAAAGAGATTCAGTCTCCGTCGGTATCGCTGACCTAAACACCGATGTAAGAATCCGATATGTATCAGTGTCTCATACTGATACTCTCAGTGGCTTAACTATTGGGTATCCCATGCCGAAATGGATTTTCGGGAAAATCAGTTTTGTGCTGTTTCGATTGCATACCAAAAAGAAAGAAAGATCCCCCCAACCCCTCGGCATCAGCTCCCACGCCGCCTTCCCACCATCCTTAGTCCATACGGCACTGCTAACCCCATTCACTGCCAGTGGTCGCGGATCGCGTTTTGGAAATCATCATGGATTCTCAGGCAACGTCAAAGATCCCCAGTACGGCTTTAACTCATTGTGTCCCAGGGACGAAATACTCACATTTTGGAGTTGTCCTCTCAGGACTGCATTACAATTCAGGAGACAGATCGACCATGATAATTGAAGGGTGACGCCAGAAAGAGGCCGGTGGCTACACTGAAAAACTGAGTCGGCCTATAGGCGCCAAGCTATTCTGGCACCACCCTTCAACTATCATGGTCGAGCCATATCTTGCTGCGGTATGTCGGGGCTGAGTGAGTTAACTAGCATGGACTATGTCCATTGCCGGGAAAATTCTCGCAAGGCTGCTCCTGAATCGGCTGGTACCTGCCATTGCAGAAGACCACCTCCCAGAGGGCCAGTGTGGCTTCAGAGCCAACAGGAGCACCACCGACATGGTCTTTGTGCTGAGACGGCTTCAGGAGAAGTGCCGCGAGCAGAACAAAGGGCTGTACGTAACGTTTGTCGACCTAACAAAAGCGTTCGACACTGTGAGCAGGCAAGGCATGTGGCAGATCCTGGAGCTACTTGGCTGTCCCCCAAAGTTCCTCAGCATGATCGTTCAGCTACACGAGGACCAGCAAGGCCAGGTCAGACTCAACAATGACCTCTCAGAACCATTCCCCATTCTCAACGGTGTGAAGCAGGGCTGTGTGCTGGCACCGACCCTCTTCACCATCTTTTTTAGCATGATGTTGAAGCAGGCCACAGTGGACCTCGACGATGACGATGCGGTGTACATCAGGTATCGTCTCGATGGCAGCCTGTTCAACCTCAGACGACTGCAGGCCCACACCAAAACCCTAGACCAACTGATTCGTGAGCTGCTCTTTGCTGACGACGCTGCCCTCGTTGCACACACAGAGAGAGCCCTGCAGTGCATCACATCCTGCTTTGCAGACGCTGCCCAGCTCTTTGGACTCGAGGTCAGTCTGAAAAAGACAGAGGTTCTCCATCAGCCGGCACCCAAGGTAGAGCATCGCCCTCCCCACATCACCATCGGCGAGTCTGAACTGAAGTCAGTGCACCAGTTTACCTATCTTGGCTGCATCATCACGTCAGACCCAAGCTGGACAAGGAGCTGGACAGCAGGCTGGCAAAGCAAACAGCGCTTTCGGGCGTCTATACAAGCGGGTGTGGCACAATCAACAGCTGAAAACAGGCACCAAGATCAGCGTGTACAGAGCTGTCGTCCTCACCACCCTGCTGTATGGTTCCGAGTCCTGGGCCCTCTACCGCAGCCAACTACGACTTCTCGAACGCTTCCACCAGCGCTGCCTGCGTATAATCCTTGGCATTCACTGGAGTGATTATGTCACAAACGTCGAGGTCCTTGAACAGGCAGAAAATGTGAGCATCGAGGCTTTGCTGCTGCGGACACAGCTCCGCTGGGCTGGGCACGTCTCCAGGATGGAGGATCATCGCCTACCCAAGATCACCCTGTTCGGCGAGCTCGCCACTGGACACAGAGACAGGGGCACCAAAGAAGAGATACAAAGACTGTCTCAAGAAGTCACTTGGTGCCTGCCAAATCGACCACCGCCAGTGGTCTTCACCTGCTGCGGACCGTGACACCTGGCGCTCCACCATTTACAAGGCAGCTGTCTCCTTTGAGGACTCTCGCAGAGCTGGCTTTAAAGACAAGCGGCTTAGGAGAAAAAACAGAGATGCCGCAACTCAGAACCCTGGCCAGACCACCCTCTGCAGCCACTGCGGTCGAATCTGCTTGTCCCGGATTGGCCTCCGCAGTCACGAGGAGGCCTGCAGACGTCGTGGACAACCCCTATAGAATCTTCGTTCGCAAAGTCAAGCCAAGAGATGATAAGAAGTGGTTTGAGCAAGAGGCACAGATTCTCATGAGCCCCCGCAACTGTACGCCTGATGCAGTTGGAACGTGTTCTATGTTTTCTCGGCAGTTAAGGCTTTAATCGTGCGATTTTACACAACAGATGCAAACTGCAAAAAATAAATAAATAAATAAAGAAGTGATAACTGGCATTGCTTTTTATTAAGAAGCAGCACTGGCTAAACCTGGATTTTTCAGGCCATTCTGCAGGAAATTAAATAATGGCCCCGATTGGTGACGAGCTCTCGGAGAACAAAGAGATGACGCGGGTGCTGTAATCAGCGTATCCGATCTTCCGGTACACAGTGAGAACAACTGAGTACAGCAGTGTGTGTGTGTGTGTGTGTGTGTGTGTGTGTGTGTGTGTGTGTGTGTGTGTGTGTCAGTGTGTGTTTAGTCAGTGTGTGTGTGTGTGTGCGTGCGTGCGTGGTGTGCGTGCGTGGTGTGTGTGATGGTGTGTGTATGTGTGTTTGCGGTGTGTGTGTGTGTGTGTGTGTGCGTGCGTGGTGTGTGTGTGTGTGTGTGCGTGTGTGTGTTTGCGGTATGTGTGTGTGTCAGTGTGTGTTTGCGGTGTGTGTGTGTGTGTGTGTGTGTGTGTGTGTGTGTGTGTGTGTTTGCGGTATGTGTGTGTGTCTGCGCGTGAGAGTGCATGCATGCGTGCGTTTACAGTTCTTACGTGCGCGCGTTTACAGTGCGTTTTGCGGCTGTGTGCTTGCCGGCTCCAATTTCCTCGTGTGTTGGTCACTGATAGTGGAGCTCAGTTACGGTATAATCACATCAGTCTGAACACAGTTTTCCACCCCTTAACTCCCGGGGTAAAACCGGCAAATGCAACCTAGCTGCACTGAAGAGACATAAATCTTCATGAGCCCCCGCGACAGCGGGGGCTCATGTGGATTTACGTCTCTTCAGTGTTAGTCCTATTTGTCTCATTTACATGTCTCATCTGTGTTCTTCACTCAGTTGTCGGTCAGTGTCCGGCAGTGAACGGTCGCGAAACCGATTCATGGTCACCGTCAGTGAAGAGGTTAAGTTTGCTTCAGACTTCTAGTCGGGTGTATGTATCATCATATTACAGCTAAGCAGCACCTGATGTGTCGTGCTCAGTCCGACGCTATTTCCAGCTTCAGACAGCGGCGTTTCGAAATCAGACAGAGGTCAGACTGCCCCCGTCAGCAAAACTCTGCTGAAACTGATCCACTCCGTGCAGAAGTATCCACAGATCTGCATAAGCCCTTTGTAGTCTGCGGTGGCTCACATGGCCCTCTGCCTATTATAATAATTTTCTAAGTCGATTTAAGTCGTTGTTTTCGAACAGAGAGAGCCGCCAACGTTAAATGTCATGGCGGGCGGGGGGGGGGGGGGGGGGGGGGGGGGTTTAGAACAATCTGCCTCTGTTGCACTAGACAAATTCCTAACATATTAGAATGTCTGATAAGTTATAGACTAAAATGAGGTGCAAAATGATATGGACTGTGACAGCTCAAGAGCGGCGATTGATTGGTTCGGTGCCTGGACAGGCCGGACAGGTGTCAAGCTAATCAGGCGCCGCCCTTGAGCCGTCACGGTCCCTCAATAGCCTGTGGCTGTGGCTGGGGCTGTAAGTGGAAAGGAAGGATAAGAAAGGTTAGGGTGAACTTTTGACCACTGCCTGTCACGGCGGCTGCGGCCGGTGACTGACCACAGTAGTGTGTGTCAAAGCCGGGCTGGCGGGGTCACAAAGACCTGGGCAATAACCGACCCTCACCTCTCACAGTCAATAGCACACACACACACACACACACACACACACACACACACACACATGACCAGCACACACACACACACACAGAGACACGTGCAAGCACGCACGCACGCACGCACACACACAAACACACATACATACACACACACACACACACACACACACACACACACACGCCTCAGCTGACTGAATCAGTTTTGCTTGTCTAGGCAATTGTCTGTGTACTGAAGGTTTCATCTGTAGTGCGGCGGTGTCCTTTCCACATCACACAATCATGATACTATGAGCAACTGGTCCTGATGCACACTTTTTGTTTCATGTTATGCACACCTAATAACTTGACTTTTGCAATTTTGACTGTATACTAGTAACAGTTTATTGACCATGATAGTTCAAGGGTACTGCCAAACTAGGTTGGCACCTTCCATTTACTGGAAGTATTATAATAATTATTATTACCATTTGACTATTGTTATTATTATTATTATACCAATAATCATATCGGCTCTAAGTGCCCAAACTGAACCTGACAGGAATGTTCACATGCAAAACACATTCACTCTGAAGGGTCAGCTCAGCTAATGAGGTTTCAGAAATTTAGGTCAGTTGCATTTGAAACTTGTCGAGTGGGCTGAAACTGGTACCAAATTGGAGGGGACAAAGAGAGTCAGAGTACCCTGAGAAAGAACCCCTAATGGTCTACCATAATTAACGGTACACTTACTTACTTACTTACTTACTTACTTAGAGGATAAAATTTCAAGTTCGACGCTAAAATCGGGTATGGAACCTCACACCTTTAGCATTGTTGGCAGACGCCCTACCGCTCTGCCAGGTACCGCCATGTTTCTGTAAATGTGTTAAATTGGTCTAGACCAGTTATTTATCTGACAAGGCTATACAACAACGCTTGCTGGAAAAGAGGCGTAGTTAGGCATTTCACAGGATATAGATTTTGATTATGTCTTGTCAGGAATCATAACTTTGAAAATAAATCTGTGAGTCTTGAGTTGAGTTAAACTCGTTTCTTTTCAACTCATTCAAGATGTGCCACATGACATGAACTAAAAGGCTTTATTTGCCTGCTATCCCTATGTCTGGAATGAGTTAACCCGTTTAGTGTCTAGAAAGTCTGACAACTAACCAACTCAGTGCAAGAGGTATAGAGGACTGAACCAGTATGCCTCTTGCCGACACCACCGTCATTCTTTGAATCCAGTGTTCCTGTGGCATAAGGGCCGGGTTTACTGGTGTTGAAATAACTCATTCTACCCCAGACGCACCACAGGAAGATAAGGATCGACCATGATAGTTCAAGGGTGATGCCAGAATAGCTTGGCGCCTATGGGCGCCAAGCTATTCTGGCATCACCCTTGAACTATCATGGTCGATCCTGCACTTCAATGCAGTCTTCAGAGGACAATGCCGGCAAGATCTAAGGAATTCGGTGTTGGGGTAGAATGAGCCGTTTTTAAAGAAGATTACAGAAACACACTCAGTCTGCGTCAGTTAGCTCTGAACGGCTTAATGACTCTGACGCCTGTGAATGTTACTGAGATAGTCGTGTCTACGGATAATGCCTCCACAATTCTTCGATACTGACTACCGCCGGTGCGTGTGCATGACGTCACTGATTCTACTTGAGCGCGTGAAGAGCCGGCTATAACGGTAGTTGACTACAGGGGTGTCTACAGGCAGACAGCTTGGCACGGTCATCAAAACATAACCGCAGATGACCACATTAACTCATTCGAGACGTGCCGCCTCCGGATACGCGGCATAAGCCGCGTATCGGGAGGCGGTACGTCTCGAATGAGTTAAATTGAGGGGGAGTAACAATTTAAACTAGAATGAGTTTACGGCAGCCCCCGCAAGAGGCATGATTATCCTTATAAACCACCCCTTCCGCCCCAGCCTCCCCTCCCCCCCCCCCCACCCCGCCCCGCATTTGCGGATGTTCATGAGGATCTGTATTTGTTGCTGATGGAAGCAGTTTAATTCCAGTTTTATGAGGCAATCACCGCATGGCCCTTCAAAACTAATTCTTTCCAGTTTGAGGAGCAGTGTATAGAAATAAGATATAGATTCTCACTCGGTTCTGTGCGTATGAGAATCTACGCTTCTTGCAGACATACTAAATATAATAAAAGAGTTTAGAGGCTTCGCTCGCCTCTATACTCTTTGATATACTCAGTTTATAATTGGCACCGACAGCCTGAGGGAATAGGGTGCAAAGTGCCTCTTCCATGGGGATAGTCTAATTTGCTATGCAGGTTATTATATGTTGTGAAACGGGCTGGCGAAGGTGGACTCTCCACTGACAAGGCCGGTACATTTCCTCATCCAGTTTCTTTCATCTGCAAGTGACACTGATTCCCGTAGGTTCCTGCATGCAGAAGTTCGTGCCGAATCTATGACCGTTGCTGATCCAAAGTGTCCTCAAACTGGGGGTATTTTCTAGGTTTAGCCTGCGTGTGATGTTAGAAGAGCCAAGGCCAACAACTGTGAGTGACTTGCTCAGTGCACTACTCCACAACACTACAGACGCCCACTCGCACAGAGGCACGCACACTCACACACATACGTCACAGTGTATTCGCCGGTTGACCTGCTCAGTTGTGTCGCCAGCACAGCTGACAGTCCGCATAACATAACACGAGACATTCTCTCTTGACTCAGCCGTGACTGATAATTCTATGCCGGCTGTACCGGCTATTTGTGGACATCTGTCGGCATAGAGTTCCGATGACCTATGATGACCGCTAGTCGCGGACTGCCACGTAGTCTGTCAGTGTTAGCGGCAATGTGTAATCTGTTCGTGAAAATATAATGTAGCGGTTGGTTAGCTTCTAGCAAAACATCTGTCTGGTCCTCTTTGGAGGTACATTACATCAAGTTAAGCCCTTTGGCTGTCAGTAGATCCAGCACTTGTCCGTCGAGGTGAGTCTTAACTCATTTTTCTACCGCCAGACACACCACAGCAAGAGTAAGGATCAACCATGATAAAAAGTTCAAGGGTGATGCCAGACGTAGCTTGGCGCCTATGGGCGCCAAGCTATTCTGGCATCACCCTTGAACTATCATGGTCGATCTGTGTCCTGCACTGCAATGCAGTCTTCAGAGGACAGCGGCAAGATTTAAGGATTTCGGTGATGGGGTAGAATGAGTTAAAGCAGGAATCACGGCCTCCTGCAGACGGCGAAGGCCATCGGGCCGATGTCGGCCGCCCGGCGTTGGCCTGCGGCTCACGGCTGTGCGGCGTGGGCCAACGACGGCTTACGTCGGCCCGATGGCCTTTTGCACATTGGGCTCGACAAAAAGAGGCACAACCGACAAGGTTCAGGTTACTGTCGACAGACATACTTTAATCAGAAGTAAGTCAAAATTGCTTTTGTTTCAACGCAAACAGTGGATTAAAAGTCCAGACAAACATGCGATATAGCATGTTTGTCCGGGCTTTTAATCCACTGTTTTCGTCGAAACACTGACGTGTCAATTTTGACCTACATCTGATATCCGGAAATCGTGTATGTATTTATTGTCCATGTTGTCAGTCAATGGAGTGATTCGGCCATTGTCCAGTTGTGGTAAAAGGTATGTGTGATTTCTGATGGAAAAAGACGCGTGCCCGATCCGCGTCGTCGCTTTGATCTCCACCGGCACGGTATTGCTGAATTCGCTGGGATTAGAGATTATTTGCTAAATCTTCACAGGTTCGGACAGGTTTGTGGATTTTGTCAACAAAGCTAGAGAAGTTTGACAGTATCAACAACTACGTGACTAAATGATCATCAGGTTACCGCAGTGCTGACAGTGTTACCGGACTACATGATGGCGGCGTTACCGTACCGTCAGTGTTACCGGACAAAATGATGTTCTTACTGATCTGACTGACTTTCGTGAGTGCCTGACTGGGGGTGATGCGAGTACCAGGGCCGCCGTGAGTTCAGTCGGTCCCGCTTCAGACGATGACATTTTGCGGACTGGAGCTGGTCATTCCAGGTAAATCAGTCCATTCCGCATCTCGCCACGTGGCACATAGCCTTTATTGATCTCTGTGTATGTTTCGTGTTGTTATTGTTGTAGGTAGTGGTTTGTTTGTTTGTTTGTTTTCTTTTTTTAGCCAGCATAAGTTGCTCATAGATGGATCAGCCGTGATATATTTAACCCCTTCGCTGCCTGTGATCACCGACGACTCAATTGCGTGTCTGAACTTGAATCACTACACCCGGCACTGGGGCGGCGACACTCGCTTCAAACGCACAGATGTCAATGGGACAAATACTAGGCATACTGACAAACTCAGCTACACAAGACTAACAAAAGCATAGAAAGGGGAATGAAGAGGCCGGTATAAATCCTCATGAGCCCCCGTAGTTGCGGGGGCTCATGAGGATCTATAACTCCGTCTTCAGTGCAGTTGGGTGTGTCAAATCCCTTTTCTCTGCAGTAAATATCTATCAGTTGCATTAACATACACACTTGTTAGTATGAGTATTTCAGCTTCATATACGGCCGGCGCAATAAATATTTCACTTTCAATTCGTCAGTGTAGGAGGATATTACAACAATCTCTTTTATTTTGACATTTTTTTTTTTTAAGTTTTTCTTCAGGACATGGCCTGCCAGTGTAATCCAATAAACGTCATGCAGTTTTTGGTTATACCTGGTGACTTACTCCCCGGACTGACCTGACTGTTATTTTCGCAGCTGTGCCGCGAGGTCGTCAAGTAAAGTTCATTATTGTCACGTTACCAGCTGTCGGAGATGGATCGGCCATGATACTATTATTAGTTCAAGGATAGTGCCAGATTAGCTTAGCGGCTGGGAAGGCGCCACGCTAATCTGTCACTCGTGACTACCCTTGAACTGACATGACCGGCGATTGCCGATCTCAGTCGTAGTCTCGCTGTGTGTAGTCATACAGTGCCTTAAAGGTCCTGGTTCAGCAATTAGTCAGTTGAGGACAGCGAAAAAAAATTTCGAAGTCCCTACCCGACTTGAAGTGCAACCCTGACAGGGCCTCATCAGATGGGATCCCCGAACATTCACGTTACTATAGCTGCTGTAGAGTGTCAGACGTCCTTGACGGCTGTCACAGTTCATGCAAACAGGTATACGCCACTCAGCTGCCAAAGGTCACTTCCAGTTGCATCTGTCCGTACACGGTAACACCCACAATTCTCGTGCAACAACAACGAAAGATGACTATCCAACTTTCACTTCTGGGCCGGTACTGGGAAGCACTGAGCGACGTCCACAGCGTCCAAAAATGGCCCAGGGAATGGTGACGGTACGTCGAACATGCTATATCGTGGTCTTCTCATTTCTTATGTCCTCGCATTTATCCAAAACAAGGTTTCCTCAAAAGCGTTTGCAAACAACAAGTCTTTATGGTAGTCGCCATTTTTACGAAGGGAAGCTACTAGATAATGTTTGTGTAAGGGACAGCACTCCCGTGCTAAGCAACGCGCAAACGCCCACCTCAAAACGATTTTATTTTTCACAAAAGCCTGGGAGATAATTTACAGGTCATCATGCAACAATGTGATGTGCATGGGTGACAGTGCGAGAATATGAAATGAATGTAAACGGGACATAAATATGCCCCATAAATCCATGGCCAGCAAGCGCCATATACATTCCCATGAGCTCCTGCGGATGCAGGGGCTCATGAGAATGTATGACTTTTGCATTTGGAACAGGCTGGCTGAAGGCCTGTTCTGTCTGAACCAAACAGCTGAAATTCAGCTTTTCGGGATTTTGAAAAGCTGAATCAGCTTCTAGGAGTGAAGACGGTCACCCATTGATGTGATTGTGCCTGTTCGTGTGTGTTACACGGACATAAAATTTGATTTCATTATAAGAATCTAAGCACTAGGTAATATTTTGCTTTGTCGTTTACTTCTCATCTTGTTTTTTTTTTTTTTTTTTTTTTGTATCACAAAAGATAATTACCGTCTGCAAACTTGATGAGTTCAGTGATAATATTTTCTCCCCAGACCAACTGCTGTCTATGCACACGCAATGCACCCTGCCCAATGCATACCTCATGCAGGTGCCTGACAGCAAACACCGATACACCAACTACAAGCTAAAGGGTGCACGAGCAAACGAGAGGCAAGTTTCAAAATAATTAGATACAGGGCCGCAGCAGATGGTTCTGGCCTTCGCCATACCAATAATGTATACATTATTTTGACAAGACCATATAATTATGTCTGTTTATGCCCTCGACCCAAATTAATTTAAATGTTACTAATTTTTCCATTTTTGGGGGGTTGTGCGAATTCTTCCCCCACCCCCCCCCCCCCCCCCTGCCCGATTGACTTTAGGAAGCAGATGAAAGCAAGCTGGCATCATGCAGGCATGCACCCCTTCGGCTGGAGCATTAGGTTTCTTTCACCTCGTGCTATGGTTATGAGATATGAAATAAATGTTAGGAAACAGATATATATATATTAATTGGTATTCTAACCACAATATATTTCATTCATAGTTTATCTATGTTTGCACTGACAGCAAACCATGTGGGATTTATTTCTGATTACTCCATATAGCAATGTTCTCTATCAGAAAACTGAAATGACTCAACCCGCAAAAATAAATATCAAGGAAATATATCAGTTCACAACAGCAAGAGGTATATCTCACTTGATCTTCATTTTGTGACAAAAACATTGTTTTCAAATACACTTCAACGTTATGGTTTATTTATTTATATCTGTACTGAGTGAAACTGTTAAAAATGCCTTTCATTGTGAGGCTTCTCTTATGAGTTTACCAAAATCGTCAAGTACATCAATAAGTGTCTCTTGGCTTGACTTCACGAACGAAGATTCTATAGGGCTTGCCCACGTCGTCTGCAGGCATTTTCGTGGCTGCGGAGGCCAATCCGGGACAGGCAGGTTTACATCAATAAGTGTATACATAAATAAAACACAATTACCATGATTGTCATAATTCCTAAAAATACAGCTGATTTTTTTTATGAAATGAGTATGTCTATCCTCAACAAGACCAAGTAGTCTATGTACCCTACAGAACCACATAGTCCAGATCAAAATGGTGACTGCGAAGCGTGTGTAATGCAGAGACGAACTCAACGAAAAAAAGAAAGACGCTTAGAAAAGACAGCTACAACACAATTTTATTCATATTATCTAGTAATAAATTGTGTTGTAACTGTCATTTCTAAGCGACGTTCTTTCCTCATAGGGTTCTTCTCTACAGAACAACATACATGTGCACTTTTACTTCCTGCACCATATATAACTGTAATAATACATGAGGCAAAAACACAAACAGAACAGAGACAACCATTTTAATTATAAAGAAACAATTTCAGTGATGTCATTGAATTATATGCATGGTATATTTTGCTTATGATGCTGTCATTCAAACTTGGTCACTGTGTTTTGGTAAATGAGGGAGAGGGGGGGGGGGGGGGGGGGGGCTGGAGGGGGCGGGTACACATGCAGGCATATATATATATATATATATTATATATATATATATATATATATATATATATATATATATATATATATATATATATATATATATACCGCAACGATTTCCTAATGTAATGTTACATATGGCAATATAGTTCTATCATCATATGCTAAATTTTGCTATCCACCAAAATGCTAATATTGCCATGATTCCACAGCAGACAGACAGCCTTCATGGACAGGTCCAACCAGTGAAGAGACAACAGACTGGCCAGTGTCAAACATGTCACCAAACTGCAGGGGCGTTAGCAGCAATGTCACACAGAAACTTTGGAACAGCAAACAGCCTGATGCAGTGCAGTGTGCCCCAACTTGCTCTCAGCAGGCAGCTGCAAGACAAGAACAAAGGTCAGTTAGTACATGTGAAGATGTACTGCAAACACTGTTCTAGATGAGTTTACTTGGCTACCGGGTATCAGCCAGTATAATCTACTCAACATGAAACCAACCGTAATGAATCAATCACAGCCAGTGTAATCAATAAACTCCATACAAGACAGATTTGCAAAATAACTTTTACAAACAATTTCTTTGTCTCGGTGATGGTCAAACGATTTATGCAGTTTTGTTCTAATAATAAAAGACATTGTATCTTTGCAATGCTGCTTGGTAACATGATATTATATGAATATGTTTTCAGGCCAACATAACCAACTTTTCCCTGGGGGAGACTAAAGATGCACTCAACCGATGAGCAGCCCCTGGTGACCATATCGAATGTGGGAGTAGAGGCGACACCTTATCAGCGCGTGACCAGTGAAGACAATCCGGCCTACTGTTTGTGTGGGAATCATCTAATAATAATGGACAACAAGAACTACTGAATTTGGTCCAGCTGATCGAGTTAACAGAAGAACCAACTTTTCTAGATATTTGTAAGAAGCAGACCGAAGTCAAATTTTGCAGCGTCAAAAATTATAGCATCACATTTGCAAATAAAATTCCCACATTATAATAGCAATCAAACATCACCAACACTCTACATACAGATTTTTTTCAGTTGTGGCATGAGAGCCATATGGGGCTTGGCAACAGCAAACAGTGTTGCTCTTGTCAGGTGGCCATAATCAGATGGCAGTTTCTAAGCCCCAATCTAAACTACCTGAGGGCACTATCTGGTTGTGTATGTGTGTGAAACCAACCTCCAAGTCTTTACTTCTGCTGAAAAACCACATCCACTCGTCGCTCAATCTTGTCATCTGTACTGCGTAGGTAATGTAACAAACTGGAGAGCTTCTCATCAGTGAGGCATTGGGGATACAAGGCCACGGAGCACATTCCTTGATGAGAAAAAACAGAATGAAGAGAACATTTTCATTAACTTTTAAAATTTACTTTCTGTCATGGAGATTGTTTACATCTGTTTGTACAAGTAGTTGGGACATGAATAAATGGACACATGCATGTAATATATACTCCATATTGTGCACTTTGTACTCTCTATACAAGAAAGTATTAAAGTTGAATGTAAAAGCAAAATGTTGGACATTTTTTGTTTTCAATACATTTGGACATTCTTCTTCATAAATTGCATACATGTCTGCTTTCATTTTTCATCCTTGTTATAACTACATACTGTAAACAGTGCACATGAACAGGAATTCTGCACCTGACTTGCCATAAGAAAGAATTAGTTTTCATGGTCAGTGTCACAATCCTAAATAGTATATTTCTACAAATACATGTACTGTAATGATACTGAAAATGACATGTACAATACTGCACTTGTACCAGAAATTGCACAAGTGTGTAACATACATGTACTATGCATATTTCTGCTGTGCTACCTGGTATGCCACAGAGTGCCTGTTGCTAATCTTGGTATACTGCTTGCATACTTGGTGGTTGAAGTCAAGGATGGTAAGCCTGTTGCGCATTGTGTAGCCTTTGTAGCCAATGAAAGTTTTTGGGGGGGCCATTTCATTTTCAGCCACATAGATACATCCCCTTGACTAACACTCAAAAACACTCAATGATGAGACTGAAACATATCTAAACTCTAAGTCAAAATAAGTGCATAAATAAGACATGATACCTTGATCATGCCTGGCAAGGACACTCGTAATGTGTGGTGATGGTTGATAACAGGCTTTATCCCTTGTTTCAAGTGGTGTTTAGCCTTTGGCAGCAGCAAAGAAACTGAAAACAGATGGCCAATATAATAGATAAAGCAAAACCTGAAAGTAAAAAAAGCACAAAAGTGAAAATGTACCAGCAGCAGTTTATACTGAGTAGGTTATTTCGATGACAGGACAGTTTCATGTGTTTTTGTTCTGCATACACTCAAGGATATAATCCTCCATGTAAACACACAGCTCAACTCAAACCTTTTATGCAATTCGCTTGCCTTTGTGCCACACATCAAAGTAATGATCCAGATGTTTCAGTGGCTGCGATCAAGTCAGTAATAATATACAAATCTATTTCATACTGGAAAAAAGATACATGCATTACAGAGTGGCAAACTGACCGGTAGCTAGCACTAGCTGTTATGAAGACTTGGGAGAAAAACCACCATGGCACCATGATAATAATGTTTACTGTCAACTTGTAAATATACTTACAGTGTGGAGGTAGCAGTCATATGTAAATCATAACTTAGTGTTGTGACAGCAATATTTCCAGGACGCTATAAGCTACTTTATGTGTGATGTGATAACACTTTTACAAACAAAAATGATTTTGTGCAAGCGCACGGGTGTACCATACTTCAAAATCAAATGCCACCAAACTGATAATTACCTGAAAGTAGCAGGAGATTACAGTAGAACTCTGTCGGTGACAACTTATCGGACAGGTCTTGCTGTCTTCAGAAACTCGATGCCATGCTGTGCATTCACCAGTTTCAAGTCACCTGACCTTGTGACAGCCCTGCTGTCTAGAAACAAACCATAAACACAGTCATGGATGGACAAAACCTGTTGAAAAAGAAATAAATACAGAAAATAGGCATGTGTGCACATACGCATGTACGTGTGGCTTTCTAAAAATGGCTTAGTCACAAAATAGCAGCACATTTGAGTGTTATGATATGGAGCAATATATACATACATGTATTTACATGATTCACAGAAAAACTAGCAATAAAATATTTTGGTATACAAGAATGATATTATAAGTTTTTGTCACTCATATTTCTCCTGTTCATAAGCTTGTGGTTTCAGGAAAATATGAGAAATACATTGTATCAGTGGCAAGCCAACTTACAATAGACCACTTATATACCTGATTGTGAGTTTCATAATGAATTATGCACATACATGTATTGCTCTATTTCATCACACTGAAATGTGCTGTTATTTTGTGAACAAATATATTTTAGGTTGATTATAGTGGTATAATTATTTTATCCTTACCTAGACCTGTTGATTATATTCTCATCCAGACAATTGCTGATGTTGTTTTCATACAGCGAGCAGCTGTACATTTGTTTTCATTCAGACAGCTGAACATTTTGTCTGTGTTCAGACAACTGCAGGTATATTTTGTTTTTTATTCAGACAGCTGTATATTTAATTCTATTCAGACAGCTGTATATTTTGTTTTAAATATAAGCCAGCTGTACATTTTGTCCCAAGCATACACACACACACACACACACACACACACACACATTTTAGGTTGACAACTTACCTTGCCACTGCGATTATCTGTTATGTATTGTAATGAGATTGGGCGTTGTTCCATTACTGATGCACCTTCACTTTGTACTAGCTTCACAAATGTATCCACAGAAATAACACATTAGCTGCTTGCTGCTCTGTGAGCTCATTTGGTGTGGCACTGAAAAAGAATCAAATGACTGGTATTTGTATAGTTATGTAATGCACACACGGGTCTTGTACTAGAAAATGGCGTGGCGTTCTGAAGATATTTACACAAAAACTTGACAACCACCACGAACCCCCAAAACAAATCGCAACTAAAAGTGGAAACTTCTAAATGTACATCAGACCAGAGCTCAGAATATATCGCATATTTCATTATGTATATAACACAAATATGTGTAATTGAAAATTGCCCAGAAACTATTACACTTATTTATAAAGGAGAGAAATTTAAAAACAAAGTTTCAGGCTGTTACTATAGTGACGTATATATAGTAACTACAGAAGAGACGAACAGTGAGGCTAAGATTTCCAATCTATTCTTCGTCTTGTTCATCGATGTATTCTGCCTACTTCTCACCACTGTCGTCTGCTGTTATTTCCTCGGTCATCATTTCCCCCGAAATTAGTGTCCTGTACACCAGAACACACATAACATTACGATCGCTAGGGCTTCTTGTTGTTGACAAGGAAGTGGTCATTAGAGTGGTGTCCCCTGATAATACATATTTACGAGTACCTTCCCTTTGTAAACACGACGTCAGCTACACGCGCATAGGTGTTTGTTGTTGTTGGAAATATACTTACCAACAAAAGTAATATTTGTACCACAAAAAGTGAAAAGACCACACCATATCATGTTGGACTTACCGCCACCATTCGCTGGACCTTTTTTGGACGCTCTGGACGTCGCGGCTCGGTGCAGGTTCACCAGTGCGGCAAAATGAAAGTTGGATATTTTTCAGTCGTAGTTGCACGGGAATTGGATGTTACCGCGCACGGACAGATGCAACTGGAAGTGACCTTAGGCAGCTGGATGGTGTATACCTGTTTTCGTGAACTGTGACAGCCGTCAAGGACGTCTGACACTCTACAGCAGCTATAGTAACGTGCGTGCTCGGGGATCCTATCACACGGGGCCCTATCAGGGTTGCACTTTCTGTGTCAGGTAGGGACTTTGAAATTTTTTTTTTCGATGTCCTCTACTGACTAATTGCTGAACCCGGACCTTTAAACTGTGACCTCAGGTCACTGCCAGCATAGGGGCTGACTTGGCGTGCGAATAGTGGTGCCAGCAAAATAAACGCGTAACTGAGTTGTTCTCATGTGCAGCCTTCATAATCAGTCAGTATAACCTCTTAGCGGCTTACATCTCAATGCGCAAAAGTCGTGCCGCGCGGGCCAACGGTGTTGCAGCAAAACTGAGCCGGGGTTGGTTCGCCTAGGTCACTCGGTGCTAACGGTCGTAGCACAGCCGCCATACAAGATGTGGCACGGCACATTATTAGTGTCTACATTTTCCATAATGACCGCCGTACATTACTGCTTGTAACACGATGCGCAAAATTACACACACACACACACACACACACACACACACACACACACACACACACGAACACACACACACACTACTACACACAGTCACATAAAAATGATCCCACCACCCCACCCCGCACGATCAATCTTGATATTGTGTTGCTGACTGATAAAAGCAACGCCATCAATAGGCAAATGCCCACCCATCTCCAAAGGGCATAGAACCTGATTTAACCCCACAGACCATAATGTGGATTAGATGTAACATGTGTGATCCTCGGTGTGCACCAGCGAAATCCATGTTTTCTCAAACTTTAGTTAGTTTTCACACAGATGTCAAACACCGGTGACCCTTGACCTTTCCGAGCAATCAACCAAATTAGTATGAATTGAAAGGTCTTACCCTCAGGTATCTTAATACCAAGTTTGGGTTCGAATTTGTTAATATATGAGGAAAAAATAAATTATGTCAAAATATAGCTATTTTGGACCTATTTCCTGAGCCCCTGTGACCTTCCACTTTGTGAGAGGTCACTCAGATTGGTATTTTTGAAAAGGTCATGCCACAAAGTATCCTTGGGCCAAGTCAAGTTGGAAGACTGTGGCTTGAGTAGTCTCCGAGCCAACGTTAATGTTTTCGGCAACGACGACGGCAGACCGGACACACAGAGCACCACTGAACCAAAGTAATAGACTAACTTTCGCTTCGCACGTCAGCCAACACTAAAAAAGTGAATGCGGTCTTTTCACTATCTGTGACCTCATGTGAACGCTGTAAAAATAAAATCTTACCTTAAAATGCATCTCAGCACCAGTCTGAGCATTGTCTGGTAATCCCTCGTCGCTTGTTCAAGGTTACTGTCCCACCGGCACTAATAAGTAGTGTAGTCAGTCTTTCCTTGTAGGTTTAGCATCTATAGCCTGTTTCCCCTCCTCCTTTTTCATCCGGGCTTGGGACCGGCAAGGGCGGAGTTGTATTCCTTTGCAGATATACATCCAAAACGCACATAAGACTTTAGGCGGAATTACAAGGTCCTGCATATTCAAAACACGAGCTTGCGCGCACATGGGTCACGTGGTCAAATGTCATATAAACGCAAGATGAGCGAAACTAATTTTTTTTTTTTTTGTAAAGAAAACAACTTGAATACCTTATTGGTCACAGGGGGTACAATGCATGGTTCCTTTGACCTCCCTCAGGCCTCAGGTCAGTGTAGCGAACCCCAATACCTTGACTTATCAGATACTAGCCTCACGTATAAAGTGTATCCCCATGCACACCCCCCCCCCCCCTTATCAGATACTAGCCTCACGTATAAAGTGTATCCCCATGCACACCCCCCCCCCCCCTTATCAGATACTAGCCTCACGTATAAAGTGTATCCCCATGCACACCCCCCCCCCCTCCCCTTCACAACACACATACACACACACATACTTTAAGACCCAAGGTCCCATTTCTCAAATGTTGGAGATGTTGCATAACCTCTGTGTAACAGAGCTGACCATGATAATTCAAGGGTAGTGTCAGATTAGATTGGCGTCTTCAGGAGACAAGCTAATCTGACACTACCCATGAATTATCATGGTCAATCCATCTGCTGATTCAGGGTCCCGGGCGAAATGGGGTAAGACACTTTCACAAATACTGCCGAAATGTTCTAAGAACACATGACAGGGTCGGATCACTTTACACCAGGGGAGGGGGGGGGGGGGGTCCAAACTTCTTGTTTGGGACCCTGAACCTGGTACAAAAGGCCTCCACGACCCTACACTTTGCTTCGACGGGGGCCGAAAAACCGAAAAATCAAACAGGGAAGGGAGGGGGGTGGGGGGTGGGGGGGGGAGTAGTTGACAAACTTTGTTTCCAGGGATCGGGAAAGGGGGGGTGGGGTAGGCATCAGACCCTTGTTTCCAGGGCCTGACAGATCAAACCAGAGGGGGGGGGGGGGGGGGTAGTGGTCGTCAGACCTTGCTTCCAGTGGCCGCAAAATCAAATGGGGGAGGGGGGGGGGGGGGGAGGTCGTCAGACATTGTAATCAAACGATGTGTCTGTGTGTGTGTGTGGGGGGGGGGGGGGAGGGGGCGGGCGTCATACCTTGCTTTCAGGGTCCGAAGAATCAAACAACGGGGGAGAGGGTGGGGGGGGGGGGTAGTCGACGGACCTTGCTTCCAGGGGCCGCAAAATTCAAACAACCGAGGGGCTTTCAGGTTTGGAAAATCAAACAGTGGGGGAATGCAGGGGAGGGGGGGGGGCAATGCGATAGACCTTGCTTCCAGGGGCCGAATGAACAAACAAGGGGAAGGGGGGGGGGGGGTGTCCAAACACCCCGAAAAGGGACTTTGTTATAGCATTTTTACAAATTTTGGCTCTGGAGGGGGGATCCATGGACCCCACTCCCCACTGCCCCCCTCCCCTGTTGGATCCAACCCTGCACCCCTCCCCCACCTTGACCTTTGCAATGAGTTGAGTAAATTGGTATGAAAAGGTACTAGGGTCTTATCATCAGCTACCTTTGTGCTAAATTTGATTGAAAAATGTTGCTAATACCTAAATTTTTATCACAAACTGGCATTTTACACACATTTGACAGCCTGTGATTCTGACTTTACCTAAGTGTTATCCAAAACAGTATGCATAGATAGGTCTTCCATCAGGTATCTCTGTAGCAAGTTTGGGTTTAAAGTTGTGTTTAAGATGATAACATCTTTTGTCAAAATGTGGCTATTTTGAACCTATTTCCTGAGCTTGCTCTTGTGACCCTTGACCTTTCCGAGGGATCAACCAAATTAGTATGCATGGAAAGGTCTTACCCTCAGGTA
>BTPG01000002.1:226296612-226346357 GCA_036245525.1 Semisulcospira habei | reverse complement strand
TCTTTGTACCAAGTTTGGTTACATTGATTACATTGATTACATTGCTTAACGTCCCGACAGCAACAAGGCTTTCTCAGGACGTGCCTGCACTGCTTGTGAAAAAAAAAAAACTAAACAGAATATTGAATGCATGTCGCCAGCCGGTCCAATACGTTAAATAAACCTACGACATGGGGCCTAAATAAAGCTAAGACCATTTAGCAACACACATCCAATATCAAGAGCTACAGGCAGCGCAGACAGTAGGGAGAGTTTAAGTTTTTTAAAAAAGGCAAATACAGGTGAATGGACCAAGAGTAGATAGAAACACATGCCCCAGAATACAGAAGAAAACCCACCCTGTGGGGCTGACCAGGGTGACCCTGGGAACTAAAACGTAGTTATCCCACCCAAGTCCCCCAGGGCAGACCCGGGTGGGGGGTACCAAGTTTGGGTTTGAAGTTGTGAATAGTATTTCAGAAAAAAAAAATGTTAAAATATAGCTATTTTGGACCTATTTCCTGAGCCCCTGTGATCTTGACCGTTGTGAGAGGTCACTCAGATTGGTATGTTTAGTAAGGCCTTGCCACAAAGTATCCTTGGGCCAAGTTTGAAGAATGTGGCTTGAACAGTCTCCGAGAAAATGCCAACGTTAAAGTTTACGACGGACAAACAACCACTGGCCCAAAACATAGACTCACTTTTGCTTCGCACGTGAGCCAAAAATGTACTACTCATACGTACGCACACACACACACAAACAACACACCAAACCACACACACATGTGTACACACACACACACACACACACACACACACACACACACACACACACACACATATACACTGACACACACCAGGGACACGTCTCATTGTCTTGGCCGAATACCGAATACTGTAACCATACTCGTGGTCTGGGCTTGTTCTCGGTTTACGTGCCGACTCTTGCGGCCTGATGTTTTAGGCTGCTGAAAACCAATCCCCCAAGTTCCACCCACCACAAGAGAGCACTGATCAGTCATCGGCCCTGTGTTAGTACACAAAGGTTGATAGTTAGTTTCAGGGAACAAGTAGCGAGCAAAACACTGACAAGTGGAGTCAATGGCTTTGTTAACTCATTCAACCCCCACACACCACAGCAAGTCATGTATCGAACATTGTAGTTCAAGGGTGGTGCCACTGAGAATAGCTTGGCGCCGATAGGCGCCAAGTGGCCCTTCAACCCTATCATGTTCCGCGACTAATCATCTGTCTCTAGATGAATCAATATGCAGCGGAGGGCATTTTCCAAATTTGGGGATATTGGTCCTGGGGTAGAATGTGTTAATCATCCAACTGCTCAGCTTTCGCCACTCGAAACAGAACTCTGTCAACAGTCTGCAACTATTTCAGTTTCACCGCCGTCTGAAGGAGATGATCAACCATCACAAGTACAGCAGACCTATTAAGCAGATCACCGGCCGACATTAAAAGGGGACCCGCATGGTTTAGGTGGCTATAGCCCCAGTCTTTAGCCCATTACATCCTGAGCCGCATGGTTTATGTGGCTATAGCCCCAGTCTTTAGCCCACTGAACAAGCGCTGCCTGCGTACAATCCTTGGCATTCACTGGAGTGACTATGTCACAAACGTTGAGGTCCTTGAACAGGCAGAAACTGTGAGCATCGAGGCTTTGCTGCTGCGGACACAGCTCCGCTGGGCTGGGCACGTCTCCAGGATGGAGGATCATCGCCTACCCAAGATCACCCTGTTCGGCGAGATCGCCACTGGACACAGAGACAGAGGGGCACCAAAGAAGAGATACAAAGACTGTCTCAAGAAGTCACTTAGTGCCTGCCAAATCGACCACCGACAGTGGTCTTCACTTGATGCGGACCCTGACACCTGGCGCTCCACCATTTACAAGGCATCTCCTTTGAGGACTCTCGCAGAGCTGGCCTTAAAGACAAGCGGCTCAGGAGAAAAAAAAACAGAGATGCCGCAACTCAGAATCCTGGCAAGACCTCCCTCTGCAGCCACTGCGGTCGAACCTGCCTGTCCCGGATTGGCCTCCGCAGTCACGAGCATGCCTGCAGACGTCGTGGACAACCCCTATAGAATCTTCGTCCGCGAAGTCAAACCAAGAGAGAGCCCATTACATCCTGAGCCGCGTGGTGGTGTAGGTGGCTATAGCCACAGTCTTTAGCCCATTACATCCTGAGGATGTAATTTTTTTGTTTGTTTGTTTTGTTTTGTTGTTGTTGTTGCTGCTAATGCTCTATGAAGCCGGCTATATTACCGATTAGGAGATTAGACCAACTATTTTAGTTCAACGGTGTTGCCTGACTGAATAGCCTAATTGGCGCATAAGGCGCCAAGCTATTTTGGCACTACCCTTGAGCTATCATAGACAATTTTATTTCAAGCAATACGTATCGGGATGAAATGGGTTAACCTGTACATTGCAAGTTGACGCAGACGGTGTTTCTGAAGTCTTAGCACCACTGAAAACAAAAACAAGATGGGATGAACCATAACCACAAAGTCCCTTCTGAGAGCTGTCCGAGCTGTCAATGGTCTCTACCTTTTGTCTTTGACCTGATTCTGATGTTGAATTATCTCCTATTGAAAAAGTCTCGCAGATCTGCCAATGCGTCAGTGAGTCCTGTAGGGGGTGCATGACATACGCGTCATTGATTTGTCAAACGTCATTTGTCTTGACGTAAGTTTTAGCTTTTAGGTAATTTTATATTTTACGTGATATGAGTTACACTTTCGCTTCATAGGATTGAGAAAATGGTGACAAAACTAGGACTTCACGGTACAATTTCAGTCTTGCTATAATTTATGTGAAAGCAGGTTGGCTTTACATAGCTACATGATATACTAAGTACACGGGTCACTGATGCTCTTCTGAAAGCGCGTTGATATGTGTGTGCGTGTTAGTGCGTGCATGCGCGCGCGCTCCAAACATCTCCAAGAGGCATAGATCCTCATGCGCCTGGAGGGCGGATAAAGATCTATTCTTCCTGGAGATGCGCGCATGTTTGTGTGTGTGTGTGAGAGAGAGAGAGAGAGAGAGAGAGAGAGAGAGAGAGAGAGAGAGAGAGAGAGAGAGAGAGACTGAGAGAGAGACGCGCGCGAGAGAGTGAATGACGTCATATTTAGAGTATGTCAGTGTCTGCGTGGTGACGGAGTTGCCTCTTTTACGTCACCGCCACTGTCTGACTTTCTCTAGAAGTCAAGGTTTTTTACTGTTTTAATTCTTTTCTGAAAAGAATTAATTTTTATTAATGAAGTTGAAAGGATACAAAGCTGGCTAACGAACTCATGCAATGTCTTTCTCCAAACTAGCTATATGCAAACGTTCAAGTAAATATGACAAAAATTGCGGACTCTAATCTGGGTCAACCGACTTCCTATAAACGGTTGTAGTTATGTCTTCCATAAGATATTCGATTACAATATGCTCGGAGGTTCTCTTAACCACCCACTTAAGAAAGTATTTCGCCAAGTTTCAAGCGACTTGTGTGACTAGCGTGGTTAGCGTAACTAGACATGACGTAATTTCTATCATTGTTACTTCAATTGTTAGAGGTTTAGCCTGCCCGCCTTCGACATCATGGACATGATATTAAATTCGCCGCCCCACCGCGACCCGTCCTAAAATGTCCATTCTATAAATAGAAGGGACTTAAAAACTAGCTAACACAGAAACATGGAGTTAAAGTGGTGTCAGCAAGATTCATAGATCCTCAAGCGCCTCCCCAAATTCGGGGGCGCATGAGGATCTATATCTCTTGCAGTTGGGTGGTGTTACTTTTTTACTTTTTTTTTTTTTTTTTTTTTTTTGGGGGGGGGGGGGGTGGGTGGGGGGGGGGCGGAGGGGGCACTGAAACGGGATAATGTCAGGAGACACTTTTTGCCGCCCTTCAAGTTTTTTTTGTTGTTGTCGTTGTTCTCTCTCTCTCTCTCTCTCTCTCTCTCTCTCTCTCTCTCTCTCTCTCTCTCTCTCTCTCTCTCTCTCTCTCTCTCTCTCTCTCTTGAGAAAGCAACTGTCTGTTATGGCGGACCACTTTTTTAAATGAAGGCGGTTGTTTAACCCATTACATCCTGAGGTTGATTTTTTTTTATAGATTAGTGAGTTGTCCTTTGAAGGCTACATTCCAGTTCCGGCGATCGACTGACCATGATAGTTGGTTTAAATAGTTTATTGCTTTGCAAAATGCATAAGAGGATATACAGCAGTTTCCATCAGATCAAAACAAGCCGCAGGCTTATAGGATAAGCGACAGCAGCAGCAACATTCACATGAACGGCCAGAAGCTAGAAGAGGTCAATAGCTTCAAGTACTTGGGAGCCACCCTGTCCAAAGACGGTAGTTGCATAGCAGAGATCCGTATCAGGATAGGTACAGCAACATCCGCAATGGCCAGGCTGGACAGGATATGGCGAAGTAACTCCATCAGCTTCACCATCAAGTACAGGCTTTACAAGTCCCTCGTAGTGTCTATTCTACTCTACGGCTGTGAGACTTGGACGCTGCTTGCAGACTCAGAAAAGAAAATCCAGGCCTTTGAGAACAAGTGCCTGAGGAAGTTGCTCCACATCTCGTACCGCGAGCACAAGACCAACGAATATGTACGGAGCATCGTCACTTCCCTGGTGGGCCCACATGAACCCCTTCTGGCAACCGTGAAACGGCGCAAGCTTGCTTGGTTTGGCCACGTGACCCGACACAACACCTTGTCCAAGACTATCCTCCAAGGCACTCTCGAAGGAAGTCGTCGGCGAGGTCGTCAGAGAAAGAGTTGGGTCGCAAACATAAAAGAATGGACCGAACTCGAGATGCCAGACTTGCTTGCCACCGCCCAAAATAGAACTCAGTGGAGAGCACTGTCTGTTGCTGCTGCCTTTCAGTCCCCCCAACGCCCAGTTCGGGCAAGGGACTGATGATGATGATGATGATTATAGGATAAATGTGGCTTATAGGATAAATGTGACCATGACAGTTCAAGGGTGGTGCCAGGACAGCTTGGCGCCCAGGGCGCCAAGCTGTCCTGGCACCACCCTTGAACTGTCATGGTCAAATATGAGAGCGTATCAGAATGTAAAGGGTTAATAGGGGTTTACTGTACTGTCTCAGCTATGCTGTTGTGATAAGGTTATTCAGTCGTCTTTTCTGTTGAGTGAAACCATGTCCGATCCGTTAGGACTAAACATCGTCTATTGACGAATTACAATTCGGATTCACATGAGTACAGCGGTATGTGCGTCAGCAACTCAGTGGTGGCAGCAGTTCAGCTCGACAAGAGCCTATCAGTGTTATAAATTGTAAAGTCAGTATGTGAGTCAGTTTCGGCCCGTTGGTTCGTCGGTGAGGGTCTGCCGCCCCGCGAAGGCAAAAAGACTGTTAACCCTCTGCACGTCTTTAGCGGTTTTTGTCGCCGATGCGGATTCCTACAGGAATCATCTCGGCAAAAACTGTTACCGACACGCAAAGGGTTAAGTCAGAGGGGGGGCGGGGGGGGGGGGGGGAATTGGTGGGCGCCAAAAGCTGGACACAGTAAGTCAGGGGCCGGGGTCGGCACGCCGCGCGTTGGGTTTGACTGACTTGTTGGCTGGACTGAGTTGACTGTTTACTGAGTTGGTTGGTGACAGGGTATTTGGAAGTCAACTCCGGCGGCGGTGAATGACGGCGGCCGACACTGGCCCGATGACCTTAGTGCGCATTGCCAGGGTCCCACCGTGGCGCGGCGGGGTCACACCTGATGAGCATGCCCTAATAATCACTGCACTGAGTGGGAGGCGGCTTACCCCGCGGTATGACTGACTTGCGCACGCCGGCAGTGCACTGAAATCACAGTGATGCCGGGGCGTCAGGTGTAGGCCTACTGCGGAGCCTTGTACACTACGATAGGAGCCATGAACACATCGCAGGGCAGTATCATGTTATATGTTATTGACTAGGAGTCCGATATCACGACTGACTTACAGTATTTTTAAACGTGTCACGGTCGAGATGGTCTGACATCAAGGGAAGCCGAGACTAGTGACACGCGAAGTCCGCGGCGGCCGCGTCAGGTCAGTCAGAGCGGCTTTTCAGACATGACAGTGATATCGGACTCCGCCCCGAGACAAAATCTCAGTTAACCCTTTGCGTGTCGGTAGCGGCCACGGTCAGTTTTTGTCACGATGATTTTCGCTGTAGGCACCAAACTTCGCCACTCCGCCGCTGTTAGCTCCTTCCGCTACTACGACTGAGTCCGCCACTGACTCCAGTGCCGCCGCTGAACTGAACAGCCGCTGCCACAGGCCATACGGGGGCAATTGCCTCCGGTGCATGTCAGTAGTAACAGTTTTCCGCAAGAAATAGTTTTTAAAAATTCCTCCCTTTTTGTAATTGTTTTAGGATGTAAAACTTGCCATTTATTGCCTTTTTTGGCGTTGTGAGCAACAAAAGGCATGACAGATAGTGTGAAAAAGAGCAAAATCTGGGTAATTTTAGTCGACCTAGTGCCTGTTCATCAGTGGGAGCCTTATTGGGGCATGTGCACGGTTGTATGCAGGCTTGCAGACGACAGTTTTGTCATGGAGTACTTAGTGCATTAGAGTCTTGTGAAAAACGCTAACTTTTAATTTTTTTTAAATTGCTGAAAATGTTTCTCCTGTCATGCTCCGCGTGGATGTTTTGTTTTGGTAAAAGGTTCTTCGTTCATAGTTTTATGCTGCACTGAGGCTAATAGAGAACAGTGTGTGAAAAGGGGGCGTAACCTAATTGCCCTGTGTGGCCACAACTGCGGAATCGACCCGACGCCTACGAAACACAAACTGACACTCTTGACTCTGACTGCAAACTTTAGTGCTGCTCTATGTTTCACGGCTTCTACACCTTACCTTGCACTCAGTTGATGGCCGGCTCGGTTCGACTTAAATTCTAGACGAGTGAGGCGCCGGCTATACGGCTGTAAGCCTATGGCTTAGCGTGCTGTGCGCGGGCCGACTGCGGCCGATGTCGGCAGTGATACCGGACGGAGAAGTAAGATACTGAATGTCTCAGTGTTTCAATGGCCGGCGGCCGGAGAAGTAAGGTAATGTCTCAGTGTTTCAATGGGACAGTACCCTTGTCTGGTTTGCTCGACTGATACTGACGGTGAGGCGTTGTTTCCCTTGCGTGTCAGCGCGTCCGACGGCCGTCAGCCGTAGTGACCGGCACAGGGCCGGAGTGGTCCATAGAACGACCATAATATGCGATCAAGACATCAATAGACGTAATGTCAACTCATGACGTACGTATCACGTTAGAACACCCTTCCACTCAAGCTAGCGTTCTACCATGTGCATGCAGCGCGCACACCGGCTGACAGACATTGAGCGGACCGAGACAACTCAGTGACTGAGATGCCAGTGGATGGGAGAGACTACAGATAATGTACACTGATGTCGCGCTGATTCTCAATTTATCGTTTACAGAGTAAATCCGTCTTCCTCCATCAAGTGTCTGAGTTTTCGTTAACCCTGTCCATGTGGTAAAACTATGGCCACATTTCTCATGCTTCCACATCAACACCGGCTGCAGTGAAACGACAAAATACATCACACACACACACACACACACACACACACACACACACACACACACACACACACACACACAAACACACACACGGCACACACAGACACACAAACAGACACACACACACACACACACACACACCAGTGCCGCAGAAAGATATTCAAACAATGGGAACCGCTGGGAGTGGAGAACAGTCCAATCTCGAAACTGACTTAAATCAAACGACGTGTGTGTGTGTGTGTGTGTGTGTGTGTGTGTGTGTGTGTGTGTGTGTGTGTGTGTGTGTGTGTGTGTGTGTGTATACACAAAAGCCCTAAAATGGGTGACTTTCTTTACCATCCTTGTGGAAAATGGGTGTGTGTAAAATTCTGGGTGCCCAAGTCAGACACCCATTTTTTCTGAGGGTTGTTTCTGCATTGTCTTGCAGTAAAAAGGTATAAAAAATTTTAAAAATCAGTTTTTCCCATTTCGGGATTTTTACATGTACTTTTGTGTTTAAAAGACACTCCGCTAGTGTGTTTGAACTTGTCCCAGCAGTGTGTGTGTGTGTGTGTGTGTGTGTGTGTGTGTAATAATAATAATAATAATAATAATAAATTTATTTCAGTTTTTGCAGGCCATCAGGCCCATATGAACAAAGAGTACAATTTACACAGAACAAAAAACGATCGAATGAACCGACGCGGAAACCGACGTCATTCACGACAGTTCATTATATCATGACTGATTCAGTCAATTTAATAGTCACTCGTGTACGGGCTTCAACGTGTAGTCCGACAGTCATGCAGCGACACGGTGCAGTGTTATCCAAGGAGATGTCGCACCAAAGACGCCAGGAGATGTAGGTCTGTCTCCATGATGTCGAAGTCATCACGGTATGTCTGTCTGTCCACAGACCCACCTTGACGCAACCTGTCCAAATAGTAACGTTCTGTCTGTGTTGTTGTTGCGTGCTTGATGAACCAGTTCAACACGATCCGCTGCTGACCGTCATACACAATGATAATGTCATCACTCTCTCCCAGCAGTAACTGCTGAGCTTGTGAGGGCCCACTGTCAAACACAATATTCTTGAACTTTGTGTTTCTGGTTGGTTTTCGTAGCAGTTTTTTGTCAGCCTCCCTGTGATGCCCGCCAAATAGAGTTTAGTAGTGTGTACTTCGTAACCCGCTTTTTCTCCTTCTTGTTCGATGTCAAACTCATCATCATGTTGAGATGCTGGAGTGGAAAAACTGAAATAGTCCACAGTCCTGTCTAGGTTTTCAACATTTGACACACCTGTAGCACACGCCCCCTGCACAGCATTCCACTGTGTAAAGTCATTGTCAATACCGTTAACAGCACGTGGTATGCGTGATGTGTCCTCTGTTGCCACTGTCGCTGTGTTGGAATGTAGGTCAGTATCTGGTGTTGACACAAATAAACTGAAGTGTTTGTCATTGTCACTTGCTTTTGTTTCTGTGTTATTGTTGTCATCATTCTGTGTTTCTTGTGTACCTTGGGCTTGGGTGTTGTTGCTGTCCAGTCTCGCCCGATGTTGCTCGGCCCTCCTCTGGTCACGCCGCACCTGGCTTGGGGGTGTACATCGCCACTGTCCATTGCGTGTAGTGATGGCGGTCCCGGTCTGCTCTGCTGCCGTACACAGCCTGAGCCCAAAAGTCATGTCCTCACCTTCCCCGGCGATTTTCCACGATTTAATGGAATGGTCAGCTAGGGTGTTTAGCAATACCTCCACAGCGTTGGGAAGCCCGACGACTGGAATTTTCAGGCTATTTCTCGAAAAATTCCGAGACCTAAACAACGGGTTCTGCTAGCTTGTTCAAGGGGAGGCCACTCTCCCTGTGTGTGTGTGTGTGTGTGTGTGTGTGTGTGTGTGTGTGTGTGTGTGTGTGTGTGTGTGTGTGTGTGTGTGTGCACAAAACCCTTAAAATGGGTGTGTGTTTGCGACATAACCCTTCTCAGCTATAAGTAACTTAATACCTGATTGGTCGACTGCGTCCGTGAGACGAAGTGAAACGGAGAAATACGAAAGGTAGGGAGGGGGGGGGGGTATTGTAGTTGTGTGAAGGAGTAAATTGTTTATGTTGCTGCAAAATGAGGTTTGTTATTTGAGGGTGTGGTTGTTTTGTTAAAAAAAAAGTGTTGTGTTGTGCTTCCCAGGTGATGTGGTGGGAGGTGATGTCTAGTGGCAAATTTAAGAGAAATATATCTGTGCGCCAGTGACTTGGGCAATGTCAGTATTTGTGCGCCAGCAACTTGCTATGGAGTGAAGTGATCGTATGAGTACGCAGTGTGAGATAGGCCGTGCACTTCGGGGGGGGGGGGGGGGGACGCTGCTCTTGTCTTGTGTCCTGCCCGACCTTTTGGTTCAACCTGTTGCTTTGTTTGTAGGTTTGTCGGTGTTATGAATGCTTTCGTTTTGGCTGCATCTCCTCTTGGATTGTATGCACAAATTGATTGAATGCAAATGACTTCACACAGTCAGCGTCGTTACGTGCGTCGTCTGCTGCAGTCGGTCGTTTAGTGCAGTAGAAAGAGTGCAGGCTTGGATGGGCCATTTTCGGATGTAATGCTAGGTCAGAGAAAGAAACCTAATGTTGCCAAAAGGTGTAATAGTAAAATATTGTTTGTGTGAATGCTGTCGGTTTGAGGGAAGGACTGGAAAGTCGAGTGCTGAGCGAAGAGAGAAGGCGACAATGGGAAAAAAATATCCAGCACTATACGTTGGAATAGATGCATAACAGTTACGACATGCTTGTAAATTAAAACACTTTTAACACTAACAAAAGTTGAGTTAAAAGACGTTTTAAAGCAGTTTTAATAAAAACTTTTGCCCGACACGCTTCTAAAAACAACAGTTTCTTAGTTTTAAACCTTGTACCGCGCCATAAACGCCGCGATTGCTTCTCAGTCTTAGCTGTCCTATAGTGTGGAATGTGGGACTTGGCCAACTGGATCCATCTGGTGCACTCCAAATGTGTATTTGTGAGTGGTTCGACGTGCAACTCGGTGCGCGCCTCTGAAATGACCTACTGATTCCACTGATAATGAAAATCTTTCATTCATAAGAGAGCATTCAGCTATAAAACCAAAAGTGATGACCCGGCCCCCCACCCTACCCCCCCCCTCCCCCTCCCCCACAACCCCACCCAAACAATCATAATAAAATCAACCAAAGGTATGTTTAGTGAGGTATTTTGTTCATTGTGTGTTGTGTCATTGTGCTTGACAATTTTAATGAAGGGAAAAAAAAAAAGAAAAAATACACATTAAGTTGAAAAAAGAATGACAACAATCAGATAAATGTGGAAAAGAAGCATCAAATATTCCGTAAACTTTACCTTATTACAGACGCCTAATTTTATTAAAATAGTCCACACTAAAATGAATGATATGAAGAGGACACCCATTTTCACTGTAATGCCAGTTTTTGTGTGAGAGACTCCCACTTTATTGGCAGAAACCCATTTTTTCTCCATCCAGTGGCTCTGTTTCTAGAAAATGTCTATTTTATTTTAAATTGTAGAGCTTAGTTATAAGGTCAGTTCTAAACATTCACATCAACTCCAGAGCCGTAGAATAAATAGAAATATGGGAACCCATTTTCACATAAAATGGTAGGTAACCCACTCTGAGGCTTTTGTCTCCATATGTGTGTGTGTGTGTGTGTGTGTGTGTGTGTGTGTGTGTGTGTGTGTGTGTGTGTGTGTGTGTGTCGGTGTGTGTTTTCTAAATGGCCACTGGCTATTTCACAATGCGCAAAAGGACATCGGGACGACGTCGGCCGACAACGTCCGACGTTGGCCCAAGGGCCTTTTGCGCATTGGATTATTATTGAGCGGCCACTTTAAATAATGTGTTACAATTTAAACTCCAATGTTGCAGTTAGTTTCCGAAGGCTTTGTTCAGTGTGACGATTTTACAATTTGCTTACACTATTTGCACCATCATAATAATATTGTACCTTCCTTCCATGGCACCTTCCACGAATTGCGGAGAGCAATGTTTTAAATGTTCGATTCTGACTTTCTTTGTACCCACCAGGTTTTTTGTTTCACTGTTGTGTACGGTTAATCTTTTTAGCCCAACGCCCTTCAGCAGGAGACGGATTGACAAGATAATTCAAGAGTATTGCCAAATGAGCTTAGCTCTTGAACTGGCGCCAAGTTCATCTGGCACTACCCTTGAGTTATCAACACGTCATCCTGTTTAGAGAAAATTTAGAATGACGTAAAAAATATATATATATATATATATATAAATTATACAGTAAAGTTACTTAGTAGGAAGTTGAGACCAACCCCCGTCAACAGATGGTATAGAGCCACATGGCCCAACGTCTGTGGTGTTGGTCATGAGAATGAAGTGCTACCAAACTGTGGGTTAACCCCTTTCAGCTGCTACGTAACTACGCGTCTTTTTCGTCCAATGGTATCGTCAGTAGCAGACGAAAGGTTAACCCATTTAGCCCCAAGGCCCTTCTGCAGGAGATGGATTGATCGTGATAATTCAAGGGTAGTACCGGATGAGCTTGGCGCCTGAAGGCGCAAAGCTCACCTGGCACTACCCTTGAGTTATCATGATCGAGCCACCCCCTACAACTGGTACGCAGTCGTTAAATAACGCCTCCACAGTTTGGGAAATGCGGTCGTGGGGTTATAGGGGTTAAACGTGATTAACTCATTCTACCCCAGACACACCACAGCAAGATAAGCATTGACCATGATAGTTCAAGGGTGATGCCAGAATAGCTTGGCGCCTATGGGCGCCAAGCTATTCTGGCATCACCCTTCAACTATCAGGGTCGATCTGTGTCCTGCACTGCAATGCAGCCTTCAGAGGACAACGGCAAAATTTGGGGATTTCGGTCTTGGGGTAGAATGAGTTAAAGTAAAATGGCATGTTTAGTTTTAAATGTTCGATTCTGACTTTCTTTGTACCCACCAGGGTTTTTTTTTTTTGTTGTTGTTGTTGTTGTTGTTGTTTCACTGTTGTTGTACGGTTAACCTTTTTAGCCCAATGCCCTTCAGCAGGAGACGGATTGACAAAATAATTCAAGAGTATTGCGGCCAAATGAGCTCAGCGCTTGAACTGGCGCCAAGCTCATCTGGCACTACCCTTGAGTTATCATGGTCGATCCACATCCTTCAACAGGTACATGGTCCTTACAGGCCCAATACCGCCGTACCTGTTCAAAGATAACAGATGGTTACGAAATGATACATACAGGTCTAGATACTATGGTTTATATAGACACAGGACAGTCCAGTTTAGCACACGTCGTTTTGATATCAAGTAATTTGACAAACACTCTACTCCGTTCTATAAATACAACGCTTTCAGTACGAGATACAGCTAAAAATATATTGACAAGCTAACGGCTGGGCAAAATAAATAAGTGCGATTACGCGTGTGATTTTGCTGCGTGTCCCAACTGCTGTTAAAGTTCATTAGGTGTGTCGACAAGGCATAACAACCACAAATGGTGCTGAAATGTGTGTTCAAATTTACCCGTAATGGTACTTTAAGCAGCACCTCCAAAATTCGTGAAATGTGGTCTCGGGGTTAACTGATGGGTTAACCCTTATCATTCGGAATACACTCCAGTGTGTGAAATAAGGCGGTTTGACTAAAATAGTTCAAGGGCCGCCCCGTGAGTACCAAAATAACTTGGCGCCTCTAGGCGCCAAGCTATTCTGGCACCACCCTTGAGCCAAAGCCATTGGTCTCATAGTATATCCTTATCTGTAGGTACTGTAACGTAGCTTGCAGTGTACAAATTTGAAGCTTTTAGCCTCAGTATGATATGGGTTAAGGTTGCTATTGATGTGGGTGATCAGATGGTCCCTCCACGCAGGTTACTTCCCTTTATCCGCAGCGCGTGGGAACTGAAGCGATTAAGGCGTATTGATCGGTCGTGATACGCATGTTCCCACACTGCCGATAATCGGTTACGGGGTGTCAAGCTTTTGCATTAGAAACTAACGAACTTTATATTACAGTCATCTCAGGCCCTACAATAAGTTCACTCTCACCCTCAACTCAGTCGCCCGTAACCGGCCGTACCCGGCCGCGGGCCGCGCCGTTTGTTTCAGCCACGGTTTCAGTCAGTCCGACCCCGTTGCAGCCTGGAGCGTCGGGGCTAAATGGGTTAACTCATTCTACCCCATCACCGAAATCCTTAAATTTTGCCGTCGTCCTCTGAAGACTGCATTGCAGTGCAGGACACTGATCGACCATGATAGTTCAAGAGTGATGCCAGCGGCTTGGCGCCCATAGGCGCCACTAAGCTATTCTGGCATCACTCTTGAACTATCGTGGTCGATCCTTATCTTGCTGTGGTGTGTCTGGGGTAGAATGAGTTAAGCTGACAGGGTACTCCGCACTGAAACCGATTTCTTCAGTGCCGGAAATAATTAAGCAGCAAAGTTGCTACTAGGCTAGTATCAGTGGTTGGTGCTTGTGGTCGTGGATGAGCCTGATCCGGCACTACGGCCTATTAGTGCCGGCTATGCAAAGGGAAACAACTGTTCTTTTGGCACCATGCCGTTGTTTCAGTAGTCCCTGCGTCAATTCCTGCACATCAATACTGAAATGTTCCAGGGGGAAAATCTTGGAAAATGTCATCAGTGAAGTTTTGCTGTCTAAAAATAAAATAGCTACATTGCATTAGCTTATTTCTTTTACGCTGATCTCGGATCTCTCATTGAGCGTCATTAAATGAAATTCATGCAGGTTTTGTCCTCGGCTGTGCGGCTAGTACGCGTATGCGACTCGACGAAACCGCTGTCAGCACGGTACGCTCGTTTCCTAGTTTCCCATGATTTGTCTCTACACATACAGTGCAGTGATAAACTGCTTGTCCACTGCAGGCAGGATCTAACTCCGTTAACCCTTTTCATCCCGATAACCCATTGCTTTAAATAAATTTGACTGATAGTTCAAGGGTGGTGCCAGAATAGCTTGGCGCCCCAGGCGCCAAGCCGCTGGCACCACCCTGAAACTAAAACAGTTAATCTATTTCCTAATCTATAATGTAGCCTAATAGGACAATAAGCAAACTTTACAAAATCAGCCTCAGGATGTAATGGGTTAAAATCCCAGCGGAGCTAAATAGCGTCCGTTGTATTGAAACTTAAAACTCACACAACTACTAAAATTACTTACATTTAATAGAATGGAAGTCATTTAGTTCTGGGAGTTTTAAGTTCATTGATAACAGGGGAAATCAATAGCTTGAGCCTGAGGCCGTTTGTATGCGCGACTGATCCGCGCACACGTTAACATGCGCTATCAGGAACCAGGAAACCCACATTAGTGTAGCCTTCATAATAATAATAATGATAATCATCATAATCATGATATTATTATTATTATTATTATTATTATTATTATTATTATTATATTATTATTATTATTATATAATAAGCCTAACAATAATAGGAGTATTTGAACCACAAAAATGGGGCTCAGCTAAATAGCCGTTCACTTATCACACCAAACTTAAATGAGTACAGGTTTCCTGTCCCTGTACTGCCCTAGAAAATTTGATCTGACTATTAATCATAATCATGATAGCTTTTACACATCCCCGGACATGACATTGTTTCCCATCCACGTTGATCGACCGGTTTGAAAATGATTACCCGAGCCGGCTGTGCGGCCACGGCCGGTGAAGTTGTAACTCTTGTTTCAAATAACATTATACCTTGAGGGCGCTGTGCACCGTGCGTACAAGACTGATCTGCTCGACAAAGTGCACTCTAGAGTCCGAAATAGCTCAGGCGGTTAAACGTCGGAGCAGGAGAGCGAAGGGAATCGCCGGGTCGTGGGTTCGAATCCCGTCCCGGCCCCGGTAGCTGGACTCACAATCCAGGGGGGAAAACGGATTTGTTCAATATCATGTCCGTTGAAAGGTCCTGGTAAATCAAAGTGGCACAGTGCGCCTGAGTTGATCAGTGTTCAGGTCGTACTCCATAGGCAATAGATCTCCCTTCCCTGTCCCCCGTCACCCGCCTGTCAGGGCCGTCCATGATCACCTCGGTGCTGTGGACTTTAAACCCGAACTAACCAACCAAGTGCCGCACTCTTTTGGCTCTTTGACGCCGGCGCTGGCCTGTCCGCAGTGCAAACGGCATAGTCAAAACAAAACAAAAACGGGGGGGGGGGGGGGGTAAGAAATGTATGGGTCAGACATAAAATAATAAAATAGGACAAGGAACGGTTGCGTACCCTTCCTCTACGTCTACTTTGTCGCTGAAAAGGGAGGTAATAAAGAAAATGGGTACATAAACACGTCGTTTTCTAAATTGAAAGGTTGTGCGGTCCCTTGCTCCAGGTATTGACTTGCGTACCTTTGCTCCCCACATGGTTTGCAGAAGTACAAATAAATCCTTAAATAGTTCTTGTTTATCTGTTGATGCCTTTAATTTATTTATTATTTAGTTAGTTACTTTGTTATCAGAACTGCCTATTTATTGTGAGGAATATTTCCAGAGAATTTACTTAAAAAGCATCGCTCTGGTGGTGTACTCGGGGAGCAAACCGCAAGTACACTTCCGTTTTAAAAAAAAAATAAAATAAGTAAACAAAAAAAATTTTTAAAAAAAGATATCCTGTGCGTCTCATTTGAATAATAATTAATAATTACGGTATTTATAATGCGCTTATCCTATAATAATTATAACTCTAAGCGCGCACTCACAACTCGCGCACGCATGCGCACGCTTTGAGACAACGACGACTCGCGTACCACAAATAGTGAAATACATTACGACAGTCAGCTTGGGGTGGGGGTGTGCTGATATAGTGCTAGAACTGTTGAAAGAGGTGAGTTTTGAGGGCAGACTGGAAGGAGGAGAGAGAGTGTTTCTGACAGAGAGAGAGTGTTCCAAGTGGATGGACCGTTTACAGAGAAGGAGCGGGGGCCGAAAGTGCTGAGTTGGTTGCGGGGGATGATGTGGAGGCGGAGAGGGTCGGAGGCGGAGCGGGGAGGAGTGTAGGGGTGAAGTAAGTTTGAGAGATAGTCAGGAGCGCAGTTGTTCAGGGATTTGTAGCAGAGAGACAGAATCTTGTATTGGATGCGTTGGGGATGGGAAGCCAGTGAAGGAGTTTGAGCAAGGGAGTGATGTGGTCAGATTTTTTCTTTCTGAGGACGAGGCGGGCAGCATTGTTCTGGACGCGCTGGAGAGTGAAAGTGGTGGAGTGAGGGAGTCCGGAAATGAGTGAGTTGCAGTAGTCGATGCGAGATAGGATGTGAGAGACAGCAAGTTTGGTGGCAGCTTCGGTAGTGAGGTATTTTCTGATCTGACTGATGCGACGGAGGTGGGCCGTGGCGGAGACGAAGCTGGTCATGGAAAGAGAGGAATCGAGAATAACGCCGAGGTTTTTGGCCGAGTCAGAGAGGGAGATGGGGGTGCTGTCGAGTTAAAGGTGGAGAGATGAAGGGAGCTGGGAAAGTTTCTGGCGAGTGCCTACAAGCAGCATGGCTTCCGTTTTGTCGTCGTTTAGTTTAAGCTTGTTTGCTGTCATCCAGTTTTTCACGTCTTCGTAGCAGTCAGCCGTGCGAGTCAGTAGTGACTGAGTGTTGTCGAGTTTGTCTTTGTCTAGTAGTTGTGAGTCGTCAGCGTAGAGGTGGTGGTGTATGTGGTGAGACTGGATGATGTTGGACAGGGGAGAGGTGTAGAGTGTGAAAAGGACCGGGCCCAGGACGGACCCCTGTGGAACTCCGCAGGAGAGCGTGACTGGGTTGGAGGAGACGCCGTCGATGGTGACGGACTGCTGTCTGTCGGAGAGGTAGGAGAGAAACCAGGAGTGAGCAGAGTCAGTGATGCCAAAGGAGTGGTGAAGGCGGTGGAGGAGGATAGAGTGGTCTATAGTGTCGAAGGCGGCAGAGCGATCGAGTAGCGTAAGAAGGGAGATGTTACCCGAGTCGGTCGAGAGAAGCAGGTCGTTTAAGATATGTAGAAAAATAGAAGAGTTCTTGTAGTTTACTCACCAAGTATGCCTATCTGTTCGGGGTATATGTCAGCTATTGCTTGTGGTTTAACCCGTACAGAATTTGAACTCCACCCAACTGCAAGAGGTATAGATCCTCATGAGCCCCCGCAATTGCGGGGGCTCATTAGGATCTATGCCTCTTGCTAAAACAGCTTTGAATCCGCGTTCCTGGGACAGCTAGGATATTTCGTTGTTGAATTAACAGAACAGTCTGCGTCAACTGACACTGCATGGTGAACTCCGTCTTACTGTATTGCAGCCGTGATAGTGTTGCTGGTGGTAGCCGTCCCCTGGCTCAGCCCCACGGCCGGCTGGTGGTTGGCGCTGATCCTGGTGGTGGTCAACGTCTTGGTCCTCCTGCCGATGCTGCTGATGTTGGTGTCGCCACGGGTCAGCCTGTCGTTGACGTCGCTCATCTTCCAGCTGGTGTGGGCGCCCGTAGGTTGGGCCTTGGACTACCACTCTCATGTCAACTTAGAGTCGGTCCTACCCAGCGGCTTCAGAGCGGGGACTTCGGATTGGGCGGAACTGCAGAATTATCGGGGTAAGTCACTACACTGTGAGAACTGTCCGTCCGTCTAGTGTAAGTCCTAAACCAACCGGTGCAACTGATAATTATGGCCCGTTCAGTGTCAAGTGAAGATACGAACGCCACCCAACTGCAAGAGGTATAGATCCTCATGAGCCCCCGCAGTTGCGGGGGCTCATGAGGATCTATACCTCTTGCTGATACCTCTTCGAGTCCATGTTCCTAGGACAGCTCGGGCTTTTTTGTGTTGAAGCAAGGAATACTCCAGAAACACTTTTTTAAATTTCTCCAATATTATAAGCTTACCTTTATTCTCGAGGCGGAAAGTAGTTAGTTGCCGTAAACTGAATGACGTGGTCTTGTCACTTGGCATGCGAACGACAACTTGATCGCAGATTGCAGAAAATCAGTCTCTGTCAGCTGGCACTGAAAGGGTTAAGTCCATTTTTGTGAGAAGCGCGATTCTCGGTGTAACACGTTGAAAATCCGGTTTCGCACAAAAGGCTTTGATAAAACAGTACTGAAAATGTGTTGCAGGGGCGGAGAGCAGTGTGGGCCAGGGTGTGTCGGACTGGATACGGCACGTGGTATTCGTGCTGACCGTGGTCCTTCGTCAGGAACACTTGGACGTGGGTTCCATTTCCCTCAGGTTCCTGTTCTGGTTACTCGGCGTCCGCGCGCTTCTCTCTGTCCTGGGTAAGTAAGTCAAGCGGAAAAAGGTAAATTATTGTTTTTATTATTATTTTGGTAATACAAGGAAGAACCAACCCGATTTATTTGTTTAAGGTCAAAACTATAGACCAGTACCAGTGGCGTAGGAAGATTTTTTTCAGGGGGAGTTTTGTCCCAACACTTCGAAAATTGAGCCTGGTCAGCGAAAAAAAAATAATAATGATAAGGGGCCCCGGGGTCTCTCATCATTATTAGCCTTTTTTTCTCTGATAAATGATTACTGACTTTTTTGTATGTAACTGTTCAGTTAGACGATGGCTGCATTATTTTTTTTTCTGTGCTTCTAATACTAATGAAGACATCTTAGCTGTTGAGTCGTATAGTACGACGGTTTTCTTTTTTTTTAACTCTTTTCTACCCCAGACACGCCACAGCAAGATAAGGATCAACCATGATAGTTCAAGGGTGATGCCAGAATAGCTTCTGGCACCACCCTTGAACTATCATGGTCGATCTATGTCCTGCACTAGAGTGCAGTCTTCAGAGGACAACGGCAAAATTTGGGGATTTCGGTATTGGGGTAGAATGAGTTAAATATCAGTCGGACCAAGAGGAACTGTGAGCCAAGTCACCAAACATGAGGCCGGTATGGCACAACAATTCTCCGTCTTGCCACGCCACGGGTTCCTACGCCACTGAGTACTATAATTACATAACTCCAGACCAAACAGGTGACTGTCCAAAAAAAAAATTAATTTTTATCTCAGCAAAAAAAGAAACACGCTTAGAAAGGACACTCACAACACAATTTAATGCAATGCGTTGTTATTGACCTTTCCGAACGTGCGTAGAAATCTCTTTGCAGTTTAGATTTGTTATCTCTTGAAGTTAATCGGCTACTGCAGGGGGGCTGAACTGATTTGCTCTCTACTGATGAATTCTTAACGGTAGACAGAAGAAACCATGAGATGGTGTACCATGAACAAAGGTCATCGGCCGCATTGGGCCCGCGCACGGCTGTGCGCGGGCCCACTACGGCCGTCGTCGGCCCGAGGGTCTTTTGCTTACTGGGGTAAGTGCGGGACAAGATTACTCATAACATGTCATTTTCTAACACTGCAGCGACTACTCTTGCCGCTGTAGTAGTGGACGATTACGACCTGCTGGACGGAGGGAGGGGACTGGTGCATCTAGGGAGGGTGCGGCTGGATGCTCTCACCCTCTACTCCCTGCCTTTCTACGCCGGGCAGCTCAGCTGGGGCCTAGTGTGCGTCGGGCACGCGGCCAGGTTTGTCTCTACCTGGGACCTTCTGGGGCTGTTGCTGTTCGCTGTGTGTAGCGACCAGCGGGTGCAGCACGCTCTAAAAGTACAGGTGAGGGTAGGGTCATGTAAGGCTCAAATCAGTTGTACGAAAGAGCGTAACCCCAGTCTTCGGGCCCACGACGGCCGCAGACGGCCCGCGCACAGCCGTGCGCGGGCCCACTGCGGCCGGCGTTGGCCCGAGGACCTTAGCTCACTGGGAAGCCCTGCGCATACCATGAAGATCGCTGAACTGGTATGTAATGGTTTCAGCCTCATTCGAGACGTGCCACAACCGGGCACGCGGCTTTATGCCGCATATCTGGATGTGGTGGCATCTCTCGAATCGTCAAGAAGGATTTAGTCTCAAACCAGGCTAAGAGTTTGGCGCTGAACGTCATACTCAGGAAAGTCTGCAGTAACTCGGGAAGCGTTCTTATACTGTTGGGAGCCGGGTGGCCCGGTGGTAGAGCTTTCGATCCTTGTTTGCGGGCTCGAATCCAGCTCGGGCCAAAATTTGTTCAAACCCTATTCAGTGCCCCGTTTTTTAAATCACCATCGTGGTGGACAAAAGACGTTAAGCCCTGAACGTTTAGGAGAAATGTCCGACTGATTTTGTAATACTGTTACAGGCACGCAAGTACCAAGTGGATGTGCTGGAGGGCTTTGAGGGCGAAGTGCTGCACGGGGCGCTGATCCTGCTGGACCTAGTGGTGTGCGCGCTGTTCTTCGTGCGCGCTGTACGTGCCGAGGACTATCTGGTCCTGATTCTCAGCTACTCCAACGCCTTCGTGGCGCTTATGGAGCTCAGGTTTCGCGTGTGGCAGGAAATGCATGCAGGTCTGTTTGCCTCGTTTCATCTACCAACTCACATCAACACGTTTACGCTAAAAGACACAACACTGAGCGGGAGATCGATCGGCTATTTGAAGAGTTGAAAAGACAGTGCCAGATATAATGGCTTGGCCCATCTCCCTTAGTTGGAACATAGTTTTTACAGATTCCTCCCAACTTATAAAAAGTCATATGTGTGAATAAAACAAATCTTCTGTCTTTTTTTTTTTTTTTGTAGTGTAACCCACTTACTGACTGTTATTGACGATACCGAGCCGCTCGGTATCGTCAGTAGCTGCAGTCACAATACCAGAGATCGACCCATCCCCTGTCTCATTGTTTCAGAGCAAATTGAGTTGACTCCTATTTCTGTGCCAACAGGTTTAGGACGTATGTCTGACCTCCGGAGAGCTACAGCGCGGGAACTGAAGGCTCACAACGATGTGTGTGCGGTGTGCCTGGGACCCATGAATGCCGCTAGGGTCACCAAATGCCGGCATCTCTTCCACGGCAAATGTCTGAGGCAAGCCCTCCGCGTCTCCCCCCAGTGCCCACTCTGCAAAAAACAGCTGACCAGGCCTTCTGTCTATATTCAGGACCCGGCTGGGGAATTTGAATGATGGTTGTGTATCACAGACTGTCGGACTCACACTGGTTGTCTCCTTCTATTTGTTACCGCTGAGCGGTAGCGAATCGAGGGGGACAGCCAGTGTGTAGTATCTGTCCTTTTGGTCGAGTGATTATTTCATTCTGCCCGCGACGCACCACAGCAAGATATGGCTTGACCATGATAGTTCAAGGGTGGTGGCAGAATAGCTTGGCGCCTATAGGCGCATGAACTATCATGGTCGATCTGTCTTCTGAATTGTAATGCAGTCCTCAGAGGATAACTCCAAAATGTGGGTATTTCGTACCTCGGGCACAATGAGTTATTGTGTTGACATGTTGTGAAAAATACATTGAACGAGAGATGATGGACATTGATAGTTCAATGGTAATGACTGGCTAACCTATTCCATGTTGGTTCCGCATAGTATCCACTATTGCCTGCAAAACGGCGCACCTCAGAAGTCTACAAGCGTAACGGGTGTGCCTTCTTCTTCCTAGACTGCATGCTAACTGATCCACGCTGGGCATGGCACATGATGTCTCCCACAGTGCATGGAATACGGCGCACACGAAGACGTACGCACGCGGAACGGATGTGCCTTCTCCCTCGTTGATCGCATGCCTAAGAAAGACTCCGGTCTGCATGAGGCACACGCTGATAAAATAGTCATGCGATGGACTCGGTAGGCAAACGGAGCTTGACTACTTGCAATGGACCTTTCCCGTGACGGGCTTTGAGAAAGACAATACCGGTGTAACACGTGGTTTTGTCCCCTTCGTTGAGACATCTCAGTCAGTCCAGGAGTCCTGAGAGAGATGTCAGTAGCACTTGGCCCACCCAGCCAGTAACCAAATCCTGATCCTCGGGCCCACGACGGCCGCAATGGGCCCGCGCCGGCACGGCTGTGCGCGGGCCCGAAGACGTTTTGCGACTGGAGCAGGGCGCACAGCCGTGGTCGGGTCAACTACTGCTGACGTCGGTTCGAGTGAGGACCGTTTGCTTACTGGAAATCCGGCGTTGGGTGGACGACACGACCCTTTCCATGAGTTTGTCGTCATTAACCCCTTAACCCCTTCCCTGCCACTGTACGTAATTTTTGCTTCTGAAATCTTGGTTCATTCGACGACCAAAAGCCAACACAAGAAAAATAGATGCAAATTGGTCTCAGCAAGAGACATAGATCCTCAAGAGCCCCCGCAGTCGCGGGGGCTCATGAGGATCTATGTCTCTTGCAGTTGGATCAAGTTCAATTTTTTCTCGGCTGCTGAGAAAGCAGTCTGACATTGACACCAAGGCCGGCACTACTTTCTGCCGCTAGTTGGGAAGTGTTGTTCTTCAAAGCCGTGCATTATGGGACACGTGTGGGCAAAACACTGGCCACGTCTCCCCGTTCCTCCACAATTGTTTTATTCTTTTGTTCGGTTGCAAATTTTCTTTGGAAGTAAACATTTGTGGTATTCATAATCACATACAGCACAAATTGTATGTGTATGTGCATGTGTGTGTGCATATTTGTGCGTGTGTGTGTGTCTGTCTGTGTGTGTGTGTGCGCGTGCGTGCGTGTGTGTGTATGTGTGTGTGTGTGTTCCGTGTGCGTGCGTGCGTGCGCGCGCGCGCGTGTGTGTGTGTGTGTGTGTGTGTGTGTGTGTGTGTGTGTGTGCGTGCGTGCGTGCGTGTGTGTGTGTGTGTGTGTGTGTGTGTGTGTGTGTGTGTGTGTGTGTGTGTGTGTGTGTGTGTGTGTGTGTGTGTGTGTGCACGTGGTGTCATGTTGTCTGCATGAGCAAGTTCATTAGAACTTTAGTTTGACTTTGGAATGTTTTCACAATATGTGGGTTTGTATTGGATGGAAAATCTTCACCCTGCGGTGGACAGCATGCTAGTAATCTCAAAATGTAGTCTTCAAGTGTTCAGCTCCAGCTTCTGCACTAAAACATTTGACTGACGCCAGTTCGGGAAATGGTCGTCAGGGTTGAATTGCAGGTAATTTGCAATAGCCAATACCTGCCTGTCGTAATCCCAGTGGCTTTGTTTTCAGCTGGTATTCAGTCCCGACACACCACAGCCAGATATGGCTCGACCATGATAGTTCAAGGGTGGTGCCAGAATAGCTTGGCGCCAAGCTATTATGGCACCACCCTTGAACTGTCATAGTCGATCTCTCTCCTGAATTATAATGCAGTCCTTATAGGACAACTCCAAAATGTGGGGATTTGGTACCTGGGACACAATGAGTTAAAAGCCACAGGCAAAACGCTCGCTGCAATGCACAGAGACATTTGGTTGGCAGTTACTGGCCTAGACGAGTTTCCTGCAGCTGGCGGCAGACTCCTTGTTAACCCATGTACTGAGGCTCAAAGCTTCAAATTCAGTTGTACACTGCCATATGCAAGCTACATTATAGTACTTACAGATAAGGATATATATATACCAATGGCTTTAGTTCAAAGGTGGTGCCAGAATAGCTTGGCGCCTAGAGGCGCCAAGCTATTCTGGCACCACACTTGAACTATTTTAGTCAAACTTATTTTACACACTGGTGTATTCCGAATGATAAGGTTAACACATTACATCCTGAGACTGTCTTTGTAAAATGTGCATATTGTCCTATGAAAGCTTCATTACAGATTAGGAGATAGATCAACCGTTTGAGGCGCCAAGCTATTTTGTCACCACCCTTGAACCATTAATCGAATTTATTTCGAGCAATGAGTGTATCAGAATGAAAAGGGTTAACTACTTCTATCGATAACGTAGGGTGTGACTGAAGATAGGTAAACTATGAGCGATGATGAGTTACGAGGCGAGACTGGCTTTTGACGCACAAGATCTGGCTCCGAGGCTCTGCCGAGGAGCGAGATCTGTGTGTTAAAAGCAAGCCTCGACTCGTAAAGCATTAGTAGCCATGGTTTATAACGTATTTATCCCATTGTCGTATGATCCTTGTTTCATGTCATGACGGTTTGACGATTGGATTGACTCGTTAGAGCGTACACAAGCGTTTTCATTACTTCTGGTTTTTTGGGTTTTTTTTTTTTTTTTTTTTTTTTTTACAATACTGACCCTGAAAGGTCCTGTGTAACACTAAAGATGGTGCAGCTATTGTCAACAATTCTATATCGAGTTCTGCTTGACGTCAACAATGCTCTATTACGTTCAGCTGCATCGTTGTGCCTGCATTTACGTTCAATGAGTTTATGGGTTGCATTGGCCATCCCAGAACTGATGTTTGGCATAGTCGCGGAACATGATAAAAAAAACTTTCAAATTGACGTCGTCTGACACACAGGAGGCGCGAACAGTACTCAGGTTATTACCAAGAAAAAAGACTTGGGTAAAGATCAAAGAAAACCTCACCGACAGAGGATAATTTGCTTTTCGTAATCCGGTTTAACTCGTTCGAGACGTGCCGCCTCCGGATACGCGGCATAAAGCAGTGAGCACCTCTCAAATGTACTTTTTTTTTTTTTATGTGAAAACATGCTCCCGTTATTTATTTTGGCCAAAGCCTGTATGCTCATTTATAACAATGAAAATCTCGCTATACATAGGCCTGTACTAGCTCTTGCCAAATAACGGCAGCATGCACAAGGTCGCGATTACGCCGTGTCGGCATCTCCAGTAGCGACCTCTTCGGGCCCGCGACGGCCGCAGTGGGCCCGAGCACAGGTGTGCGCGGGCCTACTGCGGCCGTCGCGGGCCCGAGGACCTCTGCTTACTGGGACAAAGCGATCACTATATAGTTAATAGACTTATGGCCGCGTCTATTGTAGGGTCGTGGAACCGACGAGTTAAAACTCATTCTACCCCAAGACCGAAATCCTTACATTTTGCCGTTGTCCTCTGAAGACTGCATTGCAGTGCAGGACACAGATCGACCATGATAGTTCAAGGGTGATGCCAGAATAGCTTGGCGCCCATAGGCGCCAAGCTATTCTGGCATCACCCTTGAACTATCATGGTCGATCTTTATCTTCCTGTGGTGTGTCTGGGGTAGAAAGAGTTAGTTTCATTAAAGTGGCTCTTGTCGGGTCAGTCCTAGCGGGCCCGCGAACACGCTATGAAGGGTTAGATAATAAGTGAAATGCACGGCTGCTTGTGATAAGTCTGTCGTGTACGGGCAAAGTAGCACTAAATTAAAGATCTGCTACAACTTAATTACTGTATACGGTATTTGGAGTAGGTCAGTAAGTGACTTTAAACTTCAGAACTCTCCTTTCAAAAGCACTACCGACAAGGGTTAACTCGTACGAGCTTCCTGGCCCTGTGTTTTAACTCCTTCACTGGCGAGAAAAAAATGAACACCACCCAATGCAAGCGGTATAGATCATTATGAGACCGTGCTGCAACTGCGGGGGCTCGCGAGTATCTAATCCTCTTAGTGCTGAAATCACTTTGTATCGATGGTCCTTTGAGGGCTAGGGATTTTGAACAATAAATTTACCGTGATTTCAAAAGAGCACAATTTGTGGCCACTGACAGGGAAGGGGTTAAGGAGGTGAGGAGGTCATGACTTGGGGCCCGTATTTCTAAACCCCTTCACTGCCAGTGCCGAGTGAACGCAGCCCAGGACGGTATTTTTGAAACTGATCTTGTAACTTTTAACCGCGTTGAAAATCCCAGCCGCCACTGAAAAAAAATGGGTACAAAATAGTTCAAGTTCTGCAAGCGGCATAGATCCTCATGCGCCCCCGCAACTGCGGGGGCGCATGAAGATCTATGCCGCTTGCATGAGTAGGTGATGTCCATATTTTCACTGAGTGAACTGGCTGCGCCTTGGAGGTCAGTATTCACTGTATGAACGGTTCATCTATTTATAGACTAATCGCCGCATTCCAGCGGCCTAGTACACAATCTTTACGGATGATCCGTATTTGTATTTGTGATAGGCTTACCTAATACACGGACACGCTTCGTTGCTCTCATACGATTTAGTATACGAGATTTTTAAACACCAGCACCAACTGGGCGACACCTGCTGAGTGGCAGATCGGCAGCTGCAACCAGCTTAGCCGGGCGGCGGCGGATCAAATGGGAAGGAAGAGGGGGGGGGGTGGAGGGGGGGTGAGGCGGGAGCGGCAGTGTCCGCGCTACGGCTGGTTTCGACAACTGAACCCGGCGGTGTATTTTTTATACTTTCAATTGTGATTGACATACTTCACCAAAATACTAACTACCCTCCCCTCCCCCCCCCCCACCCCACCCTGGCCCACCGGGGCCCAGCCCGCCGTGAGATGGCCTTGCGGGTTGCCTGCTCGGCGTTAAACCCAAATAACTAACTAACTAAGGCCACCCCCAGCGGCGTTAAACTTAATCGGGTCAGTAACACCAACTCCCACAGAAATTTGCAAATTTATTTTTTAAATCCGATATTCTCATGAGTTCAGTTCCAGACACCCCTTACGGCCTCCAAAAACGGCCTTATTATTGTCTCATTTCTAATTGGTGTGGTCCCAGTATCGGCAGCTATGCGCTGCTCATTCAGTTCCGGTGCATGCCGCCTCCAAAAAGGCCGCCGGGTAAAATACTGAGAGTAATTACCAGTTGACCTGAACACTGACCCAGTGCGCAAAAGGCCATCGGGCCAACGGCGGTGGCCGACGTCGGCCCGATGACCTCTTGCGCATTCAGTGGGGAGTGAGTCCAGCTTTTTGGGCTTCGGACATCAGTGGCCAAAACATGAAATGTTCAGGCAAGGGACCAAGTCTTTCAAGTTCCAGACTCAAAAAGCAAATTGAAGTGACTATAGGATGCTTGAGACTACAAACGGTACTGGTTCTAACACTGACCACGCCTTTCCACCTGCCGAACAGACAGCAGGGCGGAAGGAGCGGCGTGAAGGAGGCCGGGGTGGTCCGTGGTGTGACAAGTTGTGTCAGTATGGACCGAAACCCCTTCCGGCCGCTTCTGCAAGGATAGTGCCGGAAGAGCTTTCGTGTATCAAAACGTTAACCTTTTAACTTCTTTCCTGCCCCTGTAGGTACACTGTACGTATATTCACGTTTTGTTTCTGCCGAAATCATGTCGGCTCCGGCGGTTCATTCAGTTCGGCAACTCCGCCGGGCCGGATCGAAAAAAAGCCAACAGACCGTTAAAGACTGAAACATGGCCACAAGCTGGTCTCAGCAAGAGGCGATAAATTCTATATGCCTCTTGAATGTTGGATCATGTTCACTTTTTTCGCGGCAGTCAAGGGGTTAATCTCTTCACTGCCGATTGACTGTGAACTGAACAGCATCAAACTTCCGGAGAAGTGTAGATCTTCACTGAATTACCGGGTTGAAACCACTGATAGGGGCCTGACGAGTCTGGCGCTTTGACTACTGAAATGCAAATCATCTGCGCCACCGCGTAACGTGTAGTGAGGGGCCCAAGGAACATGATTTTTCGCTGGAGGGTAGAGACTTGCCACTTTGTCCACTAATAAAGATAATTTAGATGATCACCCTGCGCGTCACTGAGAAACACGTTCTTAGATGTTTATGAGAAGGTCAGTGGTCGATTAAAATTGCCAATAACTGTAAGAGTGGCAGCACTGGGCTTCTATACCTACGCGTTAATAGTGCCAGCCCACGCGCCGATGTTTCCTGTTTTGTTTCTGTCATCACCTCTTAAACCGCCGGCGGTGTATGCTGCATCCCTGCCGTATAAAAACCTTCCTTCCAACGTCACAACAAGGAGAGAGAAACACCACTGCCTCTGTATTTAAGTCTCAAAGTCCATGCATAGACAAAAATGAAAGAGCTGGTCAATACACTGTCTTCTCTAGGGCTAGGAATTTCACACAAACTTGTGATGTCCATCTCATCACAAATTGCAAACTCTGTCATCAAAAGATTCGAAGTGGACGGTGTTGTTGTCCCTATAAATATGATGAAGGGCGCGTTCACAGCAGGTGTTGTGGTCAACATTGACCATAATCCTAGCTCAACAACAGCGTCCAACTCTTCATGGCACTTGATTCATCACACAGTAACTGAGGGCCAAGAACAGTCTGTGCCACTCTTTGACGGAGAACAGGACAAAAGGGGCATCCCACAGCTCCCAGAAACTGAAGTACACCAATGTCCTACCTGTAGCTATTCCAGCTACAGAGCAATTTGTACCCCAGTCACCTGGTCCTCATCAGCAAAATGTTCACACATGCTTAGAAAATGCTTCGGTCCACGACCAGGAAGCACTATCTTGGGCATCCTACCATGCCTCGCAACGATCGTCTGCTGGAGATCCACCTGCCATCATCAGACTTTTGCCGCTGCTTCTAGAGAATGCCCATTTGACAGCACTGATCAAGCATGTCATGAACTTGATTAAAGAAGCCACACAACATTTCAATCCTTGACAAACATCTGTTCTCACAATGGACCAGCCTCCGTATGCCCTCGCAAAGGGAATACAGTGGTTTTGGCCAGACACCTATGGTGAACAAAAGTTTGTGATCATGATGGGAGACTGTTCACAGAATGTATAAAATAAACAGTGGTGACCTCGTGATTATTACAGGCATCTATCGGGTGATCATAGTAGACACTCGAAACGCTTCTAAAATGCTCGTGCAAAAAGGAAAACATCTTGTGCGTCTGAACTCAAACAAGAACACACTGACTTATGTTTCAATGTTTGTGCCTGACTGGCACACTGTGGTTGTACATGTGTACATGGAAGGGGCGCTGAAGGGACACAGTTGCAGATGGGACTTAAGGCGTAATCAATGCAAAATGTGAGAAAGAGTTATTAGGAAATTAATGTCAATTTTTGATTATCTCAGAGGTTTTAAAGTCCAGTTTACGTTTGTACTTGTGTGAAAAAAAACTAACCAGACCACACCGTAAGGCAGAGACAACAAGCAAGCAATAAACCTGAAAGGGGTCATGTTGACCTAATTAATTACTGCTAAAGAAAATATTGTGAAATGCTGTTAATACTGATAAGAAAGGAAACGTATTTCAACGGTCCAAAGCGGCACATTCACGTTGTGCTTGATCACAGTTTTCTCATTTACTGCTAAAATGATCAATCTGTAGTTGCGATAAAATGGGCAGATGGTCATGACCTAATTAACTGTGACCCATCAGATATCACATCCGGCAAAATTCGGACTGCATATGATGAAGGTTTCTTTGCATGCATATTGAACTTCCATGCTGCTTTTAGTTCAAACCAGTTGTATGTACAATAGTTATGGTTAAGAACAAGAACAAAAGAGTTTATGGGTCAGGTTGACCTAATTAATCGATGGCCATTCCCATCTGAGAGCGCTGTCAATGTGTTTCTGACGCTAATATTGTTCGGAGAGGTACTGTTTACTTATATACCAAGTGGCATGTCTCTACTATGAAGTGATCATTCGAGCTGTTTTATGAGCCTTGGGCCCCCTCACTAGTGGTGGCGCGCTCGCGGTGGCGCAGTGGATTTGTATTAGTAGTCGGCAAAGCACCACTCCAGTCGACACTCTGACTCCATGTGCGTACTGAAGGGGTGAAGCTACAGCGTTTGTTTGACAGTTTCTGCCTGGAAATAAATCCTTGCGGCACTATACGAGGCTATCATTATGTTAGACTATCGACTATAGGACTATCGATACGTAGGACTATCGACCATAGGACTATCGATACGTAGGACTATCTATAAATTCGTAGGACTATCCACTGACAACCCGTCCCAGTGAGCAAGGGTCCCCGGGCCGGCGCTCCTGGACGTTTTGCTACTAAGGGTAGGACTATCGATGTGTAGGACTAACGATACGTAGGACTATCGAGACACGCCCCCAGTGTGTCTTGATCAGTTGTCATCAGTTGTGCGGCTTGCCAGAAATTATGAACGAGCAATATGGCTGTGGAATGAAAGGGATACTGCTGTTTTGGTGCGTGACCTGTGTACAACCAACCCCGAGTACTGGTGGAGTAGCGGCGAGGCCGTGAAAAGTTCACTGCCTTACTTTCCATCCCTCCCTCACACCACCCCCTCACTCCCACACATCTCATCATCACCTTTGTCTTTTTGCCTGTTCGTCATATCGGCCGCCCACCCACTGTATCTCTCTATCCAGAGAGATATTTCTTTGTAATATTCTTTAACTCATTCAGCCCGACGGCCGTATTTCCCCAAATTTTGGAGGCGTCATCTAATGAATAGCTATGCACCAGTTGCAGGACATGGATCGAACATGATAATTCAAAGGCAGTGCCAGATTAGCTTGGCGCCGACAGGCGCCAAGCTAATCTGGCACAACCATTGAATTATCATGGTCGACCCATCTCCTGCTGTAGTGCGTCAGGGCTGAATGGGTTAAAATCTTCTTTAAATTACATACACCCTGTTCCTTGAATGTAATGTTAGAAACACACAATCAATTTTGCCAGTGTAATAACTTTGTCAGTAGGGCCCGTAGAAGTTAATGACACAACTGTATTTAAACATGCATGCTTCATGTGTGTGTGTGTGTGTGTGTGTGTGTGTGTGTGTGTGTGTGTGTGTGTGTGTGTGTGTGTGTGTGTGTGTGTGTGTGTGTGTGTGTGTGTGTGTGTGTGTGTGTGTGTGTGTGTGTGTGTGTGTGTGTGTGTGTGTGTGAAAGATTTTTACCCATAACACTTTCGAGATTCGCGGCTTTATGCTGCGTCTCGAAAGAGTTAATCTGAATCCCCAAATGGCAATATGATTTAGTCACGCGTGTCACGTGTTCAGTAGTGAACTATTGGCGTTTCAAGTTCTTCTTGGCCTCATTGGCAAACCCAAAATCTTACAGTGCGAGCCAAAGCCAACAGCAATAGCTCAGAGTGTCAGATCAGTATACTGATTATGGCAATCACTGCGGAAAGGAAGACAAGCTGTGGGTTTTTGTTTTCTTTTTCTTTTTTTGCGTCAGTATGTATAAGAAAGAAATGCGACATTTTTGGAATCATCGAAAAGACTTTAGTGTTTCCGATGATTCCAAAAATGTCGCATTTCTTTTGTTCGTCAGTATATGTCTTGGTCGTCTTCCCTTGTCCTGCTCTAGGCTTGTCTTGTCGTCTTTTCTTGTCTCTTGTCTAAGTCACTGTTGGATAGATTTCGTAGTTTCCGTGCCGGTTTTGCTTTCTCTGGTCGTCCGTTTCAGTACGTTTCAGCGCTTTTACTTTTTCATGCTGTTGTAGGCCTAAACCCGGCATAGTAACAGGGGGGGGGGGGGGGGAGGGGGGAGAGGGGGGCGCCCCCCAACGACCACACCCCAATAAAAAGAAGTACGGGGAACTGAGGGGGCAGAGTATCCCTTCCCCCCTCCCCAATTTGTGGAGAAAATAAATTTAAAATACTACTTGTTATTTGTTAAAGTGTAGAACAAAATATTTTTGGAGAAGCAAACCTCTTAAGATTTTGATTGTTATCATTTGATTTAACTCATTCAGCCCGACGGCCGTATCTCCCAAATTTTGGAGGCGTCATCAGTTGCAGGAGATGGATCGACCATGATAATTCAAGAACAGTGCCAGATTAGGCTTGGCGTCGACAGGCGCCAAGCTAATCTGGCACTTCCCTTGAATTATCATGGTCGACCCATCTCGTGCTGTAGTGCGTCAGGGCTAAATGGGTTAACGACTGAAGTTGAATAGTCGCCTCCTGCTCACTCCTCCACTCCTCCCCCCGTTGGTTGATTTATTGAGTTTACTAGAAGGTATCGTGTTATCGAGTTTATTAGAAGGTATCGTGTTATCTATCCAGTTTAGAAAGTATCGTGTTAAGTCCGCTGGACCACCCCCACCCCGCCTCCCCCTTGAAAAATTCAAGTTGAGTAGTCAGTATCTCCTCCAGTGCGGTCCGTGGCGCAATGATTACTGCGTCTGCTACTAATGCTAAAGGTGCGAGGTTCGATACCGGGTGTTCCGGCGTCGGACTTTTCTCCTCTAGTAAATGTCGCCGTTAATTCGGGCGGACCGTCGGGGGTTCAGTCTTTCTCCGGGTACTGCGGCTCTTCAGTCCTCCCCCACGACTTTGGTATCAATTTCAGCCCACTTACCAAATTTCAAATATAAAACGATTTGAATTTCCCCAAACTTTCAGTAGCCGCTTGAGCTTGCCCTTAGCACCACGTGAATGTTCTGTGCGCGCGCTTTATGTACTCAGTGTGTGAATGAATGCGCGTGATTCACGTCAGCGTACTTGCTGGGTTCAGTTCGCGGCCGCGCTTTGAGCCGATATTCAATTGGGTAAAGCGCCTATTTAATGCGCTGATTTATACTGATCAACAAAAGAAACGCGAATTTTTCACCATAGCACTTTTCTTTGTAAATATGCTTTAACCCGGGTTATTTTGACGTCATTTATTAGAAAATGTTATGAAGAGTGTGTTATGTTGTCTGCAAATAAAATGTTTAGTCTTAAAAATCGCACATCGATGACTTATGACGTCATTAGTGACACTACCATCACAGGATATTGAAAGTGAAATGGGGAGCATCTGCAGAGGACACAGCTGAAAGCCAACCAATGTGCAGTGTCACTAGGGTCCCTGTGCATGAAAATCCGGCCTGTTTGGTCTTGACCTACTTTTCGTTTGTCAAAGGCACCTAAATAATCAACATGACTTACAAATATGAAAATCAAAAAGTTCTTTATTTTTAGGTTAGCGGCCATATTTACCTGATCAAATGGCTATGGGTGTGTGCATTATCTCTGAGTCAGTCACTGGAGCATAAAAAAATGGTTTGAAAGTAATTCACGTTAAATCAAATACGATTTATTAAGAAAATGATGTGTGCACCGGTTATGGTTCTCCAATGAATTTTTCGAGTCAAATTTCGTTTGAGGCAGTTAATAACATCATAACCAATCCACACAACTTGTGTGTTAAAACATATCACAGGAAACTTGCTTCACAGAGTGTGTCCAGTTTTGCTTATTTTCACTACTAATGAAACCCTGTGTCCTCCAAGGTAGCCATGGGTGATAACTCATCCAATTTTTGTGTGAAGGTAGCTCAGACAGTAGGCTGAACATCTGAAGTAAGCAACAAATAAAATGTTTTGTTTTGCTGTCAGGGTGGCTCTTTGTTTGCGGGTACACTTACAGACACCTTTCGCGTTTTTAATGGAAGTCAGTATATTTATTATTTATTTATTTATTTATTTATTTATTTATTTATTTATTTAAGTCACTGTCCGGATATACAGTTAGTTGGTATATCATGTATGTAGATGGTGTCATAACAAATGTTCTGATTTCCCCAGAACCCCTTCAATGCTACTGACGACGGGTAGACAGGTGCGCAGGGAGCCCGCGTACGGTTCGGCAGTGCATTAGTTCCGCCGATCGGTGCCGGTATCAGTTCAGTGTCACTAGCAGTCAGCTCGGTCAGCCTGGACAAGTTAACCCTTTGGCTGTCGGTAGCGGTTTTTGTCGCGATGATTAAACCGCTACCGACAGCCAAAGGGTTAATGGCGATACCACAGACACAGCCTCCGAATGTTACTTTGTCAACTGTACGCATTTCAGTTTTCTCTGACCCCGGGCTGTTCGGCGAAGATGAATTTGACGCCGGTTGACGTGCATGTTTACAGTATAAGTTATTGGCTGCAGTACCCGAAGGCCCGAGGGGTTCAATGGTTCCTTTGACCTCCCGAAACCCTACAAGGGTCCGTGCAGCAAACCCTACTACCAATAACGTATTTGTTTTCATTCCTCCACTATTTTCGTTAAAAAAAAAATCAAACAGAAATCTTCTGACCTGGATCACGCCAGATGACGTAAAAAAAAAAATACATGACCTATGACGCAATATAAGATCTTTCATGACGTTGCCGTCTGCTTGACCAGCAACATTATTTACAAATTGTCAGAGTAATACAATGGAAGAGGTGAGTGGCTGTTTTCTTCAAAAGATTTTAAAATTCTTCAATAAAATAATCGCATAGGACGCTCATGTGCTTTCGATATTTTTGGGTGGTCTGTTACACACTACTGCTGCAAATGTGTGCTGCAAACAACTCCAGTAGTGTTCCTATTGTTTCGAACAACACGAGTGAAAGTTTGTACTTTAGAACGTTATGATGATCTCTTATAGAACAAAACTGGCACACAGGTTGCGTCACAAAGAGGGCTACAAGACGTCCGCCTTTATTCGCTACAATGTAAATTCAGTATTGGTCGCAGGGGTTTGCTACACGGACCCTTGTAGGCCTGATGGGGGGTTCCAAGGAACCATTGAACCCCGAAGGCCGAAGGCTTGAGGGGTACAATGGTTCCTTTGACCTCCCGAAGGTCTACAAGGGTCCGTGCATCAAGCCCCTGCAACCAATAGCGTATTTGTTTTCATTTCTCCACAATTTTCGTAAAAGAAATCAAGAAAAAAACAATTGCCGACCTGGATCGCGCCAGACATGACTGACGTAAAAGGAATATATATTTATATACATAATATACTTATGACGTATTTTAAAATCTTTTATGACGTTCCCGTCTCCAGTAGTGTGCCTGTTGTTTCGAACAACACTTAGTAACTTTGTACTTTAGAACGTTTTGGTGATCTTTTATAGAACAAAACTCGCATCCAAGATGCGTCACAAAGAGGGCTACAAGAAGTCCGCCATTTGTCGCTACAAGGGTTTTTGTAGCTCGGACATGTGGTACAGTTTGCGCTAAAGGGATTGGTCGTGTGACGTAGGGATGGAAACAATATGAGTTATTGGTAGGAGGGGTTTGCTACAAGGGCCCGTGCAGCAAGCCCCTGCTACCAATAACGTATTTCTTTTCATTCCTCCACAATTTTGGTAAAACAAATCAAGAAGAAATCTTCCGACCTCGTATCGCGCCAGACATGACTGACGTAGAATGAATAATTTATAAATAATAGACATGACGTAATTTAAAATCTTTCATGACGTTGCTGGCGTCTCCAGTAGTGTGCCTGCTGTTTTTAACAATACAAAGGTAACTTTGTACTTTAGAACCTTTGGTGATCTTTTACAGAACAAAACTGGCATCCAAGACGCGTCAGAAAAAGGGTTATGAAAAGTCCTCCATTAGTCGCTACACGAGTGTTTGTTGCTCGGTCATGTGGTACAGTTTGCGCTGAAAATATGGTCGTGTCACGTAGGGATAAAAACACGGGGTTTTGTAGCTAGGTCACATGGTACGGTTTGCGTTAAAAAGGTTGGTCGTGCCACGTAGGAATGAAACAATTAATTGTGTACTGACTGCACTGTTTTATTGCACTGACCTACTCACTAGTACTGAGAAGCAGGCCTGCAATACACTGACCCAATTTACTACTTCATTGCTAATGATTCTGCTCGGCGATCTCAGTTACGGCCTGCGACTGTCATACGTGACGTACATGTGACTATAATTATTTGTAACCGAATTTATTGACTCAGTGTCGGGACGATCTGGCGGTCAAAGAGAGCTTAATTTCTCACCGCTGATGATGTATGTAGGCCTAGTGAACTGTTGTAGTGTGAAAGTCTGTGCCTGATTGAGACGTCAAGTTTTATTTGTATTATTATTATTATTATTATTATTATTATTATTATTATTATTATTATTATTATTATTATCATTATTATTCAGTATCAAGTTATTCTTGCTGTTGTTTATTTCATGCTCATCATCAAAAGTGCTCGTTAGCCTTCGCTGCCTACAACCTATTCGATTGATTCAGTCATTCACACTGTCTTGCCTGTCGCTTTCTTGAATGGTGTGTCCACCGTGTAACGTGGACACTCCCAGTTTATGGCGCTTCCACTAGCTTGCTTGTGACTGGCCGACGCCTCCTGGCGTCCGGCCAATCAGAAAGCGATCGTATCGTAACCCTCGTTGGTGACCCCTGGCTGGACAATCTTAAATCATATCAATGAGCCGATAGTTCCGTGGCGTAACAGAGCGAAAATTCATTAAAATTCCGCCGATCCGAAGGCATGGATTCTCATGAGCCCCTGCGACTGCAAAGACTCATGAGAATCTATGCTATTTGCACATGCTTTGGGTGTGTGTGGGATGGGGGTGGGGGCGGGCCGCTTGGGTGTAAAATGTCACGGTGACCCAGGCTCACCCGGCATAACCCCAGCGTTACTCAATTCTCCTCTCACTGACTTCCACTCCCATCTGTCGAATGAAAACAACAAATACCAGCGGGCGACCCCTTGAACCCCGAGTCACACACTCTGTATTCGGGGACTGGACACCGGAGCACTTCTTGCCCACGTCTGGTCTCTACGCATGACTACAGAGTATTTCGTATCCTCTCGATCGCTAAGACGAATAGTCGTAGAAACACGTGCCAGTCGCAATAATAATAATAATAATAATAATAATAATAATAATAATAATAATAATAATTTTTTTTTAAAAATCACCTGTGCTTGTGGGTTTCGAATATACGCCGTCACACAAAATACAGCCTGATGCAATAACATTTATTTTTCAAAATATTTTATGGTCATTATCACTGATTAGGAAGAAAAAAAATCACGCCGGGGCTCGAAGAATATCAGTTTTCTTTAGTATGTCACCTAGTTGCATTTAGTCAGTAGTCAACATAACGGGTGTTGGGAGAGCTAGCGGGCGGGGTAGGCATTGAATCTCGAGCAGGGCTGGGACTGGCCCTAGAGAACTTATAGAAGTCATTCCTAACTGAAAGCTCTTGCATGGGTTTGAAATTGCGAGGTTTACAGGGCAAACTCCTTAACCTTTTACGTGTCGGTAGCGGTTCAGTTTTGTCGCGAAATTCCTGCAGGAACCATCCCGACAAAAACCGCTTCCGACACGCAAATGGTTAATTAGGCTAGCTCCCACGTCGCGAACTTAGGTTCAACCTCAAAGAGTTCACAGCGAAACCTTTTTCAGTCCGTCCGTCGGCAAGGTTGTGTTCGGGCCGGGCTAGTTCCTTTCAATATTTGCTTCACAGGCTCTGTGAACTTGACTCTTTCGTCGGGTTTGGCGAATCTCTAGTATGTCAGGTTAAACTGAACCAAAGCTCTCCTGTAAAAGACTGAGGCGAACCCAACGAACACTTTTCGTCACAATGTGCCCACGGACATCGGTTGATACTGGACGGCGAAAGGCGGCGGTCAATCCGGCTATGACTCGTCGGTGCAGACGGTAGGGTAGGGTTGGGTAATGCCAGATTATACCATGATAATTCAAGGGTAGTGCCAGATTAGCCTGGCGCCTAAAGGCGCCACGCTTAACTGGCACTACCCTTGAATTATCATGGTCGATCCATCTCCTGTTGTATGGAGTTGGGTCTAAAAGGGTCATGGTCTTTCACGACGGGTGATCTCTCTGGCCGGCGTTGGGGTGGTCGCCAGCGACCCCAGGTAACCGGAAGTGGAATCTGGCATACCATGCGTACATGTTCAGACCGCAATACGCTTCGGCCATCGACGCCGGAGTCTTTAAATTATAATGCGCCTCTCGCAGATGTCTGATGCTTTGTGAAGGAGGAAAATTAGCACATCCGTTTGTCCACTCCCTTGAACCATCTCCAATCCCCAGTCACTGTGTGTGACCGGGGCAGAAATACAGTGACACTCCGCTATCATCAACAAGCCCTTCATTTGCGGCTTTTAGTTAGCAATATAGTTTCGGCACAGACTCATAATACGTCCTGCAGCCACAGAAGATCATGTGAGACTATGCCTCTTGGCAAAACTGAAGAGATACACCACAGTATCAGTACCTCAGACAGAGAACGTCCTCGGACCTTGACGCAGGCTTTGACCAGAACAGGAAGGGCTTCACGTTGCGAGCAGCACTGCGATTATAATTATGAAACACACCCGCAGTTTGAGGAACAGATGGGGCCGATTACGAGCAGCAAGAGGTGTAGATTCCCAGGGCCCGTGCAGCAGCAGGGGCACATGTGAATCTATGTCTCTTGCAGATGGGACGAGCTTGACTCACCAACCTTAGAACATCCATTTCGCTTAATGTCTCCCTCTCGGTCAGTTGTCTCCTTACGGGAGTGACCCGCACGTGCCTGAATACCGTTAGCACTACGTATCACTAGCACTACTAGCACTACGTGTAAAAAAACTACGGCCATTACAACTGCGTGTAAACGGCACTACGTATCAACAGCATTACGCTCGATAACGCTACGGGCGTTAGATCTACGCGGCAGCGGTACATCGTTACGTAGTGCTAGCGACACGTAGTACTAACGATCCTAGTGGTATAGACAAATACGTCTCTGGGGTCACCTTTTCTGCGAGAAGAAAATGGTGCTAGAACTGAGACAGGTGCTGTCTAACACTTTGCGTGTCGGTAGCGGTTTTTGTCGCGATGATTCCTATAGAAATCATGGCGACAAAAACCGCTATCGACACCCAAAGGGTTAAAGGGAAGTCTTATAGGGCAAAAGTGTCACCCGTCATGAAAGACCATCATTTAGGTGGCTACAATCAGCTAAATTGTGATCTTTCATAACAGGTAATCTCTCATAAGGGTGGTCACTCAAGACAGGTTCTAGTGTAGCGGTACACCAAAGAGAGAAACAAGATGAGGATTTCATCCCAAAGTCTACCGTATTGTTTGGAGCTCAGATGCGTTTATCTTTTAGGAACATTCAGGGTTGTTCATATTTTTAGGCTTATAATGCAAATGAGCCATTTCCTTCCTCTATAAGCGAACCTCTAATCAACACACATGTCGGCGCACACAAATAAAGACGGACACACGGCGCTTCCCGCCATTAGTACGCTCTGTGGGCTCAGTCGTGTAGCTACAGGAATCCATCTCCTTCTACTCTAACCCACTCTCTGATCCACACATACTAGCACAAATAAATAAAGACGGACACACGGTGATTCCCGCCATTCGTAACCTCTGTGGTCTGGTGTAGCATAGCTATTCTGAAGAAGAATAAATAGCACGAGCAGCGAAATGACGTCACTTCAAGCTTCACGCCATGGCATTATTAGCCCCACGACGCCGTGTTCATCATCGAAGTACTAACATTTGACTTATCAGAGGATCAACTTTGCAATTTTCTTGCTGATTTTCATGCCTAGAGCTTTCAGTTCACAATTTGATCTAATTCTACCCCAGGGCCGGGACAAATAGCAGGCTTATGCAAACACTGTTTATGAAAAATCATGCGGGTATAATGAGAAGATAGCTTCTTTTTTTTTTTTTCGTAAAAGAAAAATTAAAGTTATGTTAGCTGTTTTATAAATGACTCCGAAAAAGTGGTGCAGAAAATTGTCTGATTTTCACACCTAGGGCATACAGGTCACAATTGACCTAATCGTACCCGACAGCTGAGACAAACTGTAGGCTTATGTAAATACCGTATACGAAAAAACTCAAGCGATTATTAATGAGAATATTGTTTTTTTTCGTAAAAAAAAGATTCAGTTGTTTTAATATTAACCCCTATAAATCGTGAAATTAATCCCAATCAAAACTTTTAGAGGTACAATGCTGGTTAACGAACTCATTCACTATCTCCCTTTTATCTAGCTATATGCAAAATATCTAGTAAATATAAGAAATATTACGGACTCCAGTGTGGATCAACCGGTGTTTGTGAAACGGCCATTTTCTCGCCAATGAGCACCTTAATCAAAACATCGAAAATAAAGCCTCGAGATAAATTCTTTTAGGGGCAATATCCTAAAATTTTAAGCTTGCCCGTCTTCAAACGCGGGTTCTAGTCGCTGACGCACGCACGCACGGCGCTTTGGCGCCAAGAAAGACGTTCTCAAAAGGTTCTCTAGCAAGGTTTGCGTAGCTAGACGTGACGTCATTTTTATCTTGCTACGTCTTTGCCAGAATTTCTGCCGCGCACGCCAAAAACGCCATTTGCATGCTCCGGAATGCGCTCCGACGAGCCCCATTTCAAAGTCTACCGTATTTTCAATACAGTAGACAAAAAAGGTCTCGAGATAATTCTTTTAGGGGCAATATCCTACAATTTCAAGCTTGTCCGTCATCAAACGCGGGCTCTAATTGCTGGCACGCACGCACGCACGCACGCACGCACGCACGCACGCGCGCGCGCGGCGCTTTGGCTCCAAGAAAGACGTTCTCTAGCAAGGTTTGCGTAGCTAAACGTGACGTAATTTTTATCTTGTTATTTCTTTGCCAGAATTTCTGCCCCGCACGGCGAACGTCACGTGCATGCTCCGGAATGCACTCCAACCAGCCCCATTTCAAAGTCTAACGTATTTTCAATACGGTAGACCCAAAAAATAAAAAATAAAAAAAAAATTGAGAAGTAAAGGCACAGCGGACCAGCCACTAACGAAGATGGCGATTCGCAGCGCTGTAGTCATATGGTGGGCAGATGGCGACCCGTTCTAACCCTGTGGCTGCCGGTAGCAGTTTTTGTCGCGATGATTCCTGCAGGAATCGTCGCGACAAAAACCGCTACCGGCAGCCACAGGGCTAGGAATGCCACCCAACCCTGCCCTGTCCCTATCAGGTCAGAATAAACTGACCACTCAATCATCCTCTCATTCCCGGCGTCTGACTGAGGCCGGCACTGGCATATGCTGTCAGTACAGACGACTGAGTCCCTGCTTACAAGAGGCAGAAATTCTCATCATCTGTCACCCATGAGAATCTATGCCTCTGGAGGATGTTTGGAGTTGCAGAAAGCCGAATATGAGAAGGAAAAGATTCAATTCAATTCAATTCAGTTCAATTCAATTCAATCAATTCAATGCAATTCAGTTCAGTTCAGTTTAATTTAGTTCAGTTCGATTCAATAAAATTTATTCATCCCTAATGGGCGATTGCAATTACGTGAGCGGGGGAACAATAAGAACAACATTATTTAATAATAATAATAATAATAATAATAATAATAATAATAATAATAATAATAATAATAATAATAATAATTTATGTAGCGCTTAATCTTACTCAAAAGCTCTAAGCGCTTTACAATCTGTACACAAAACTAAAAATGCAATGACATATACACATAACAAACAAAGCACAATGCCCGAACACGCCACTTTTACAATAAACTAAACAACAATACATACATAATAATTCTAATTAACATTCGGTCTAAACAAGGAGGATTGCAGAACTACAGCTAAGGCATCAAACACTGGCAGTTATTCAAAGTAAAGTTTGAAGAGGTGAGTTTTCAACGACCTCTTGAAGTCTGAGACTGTTTCTGACCTCAAGAGGAAGTGTATTCCATAACGCTGGGGCTTGATAAACAAAAGTTAGCAAACGTTTAACTAATAGAAGACATTGTGAATTCTAAAATCTATAAACATCTGATAATACTGATATACCTAATATGTAAACAACTGCTAACGCTAAGACATCAACACAAAAGCATTCAATAAACATTAAATAATACTAAGTCATTCTAAAATCTGTGAAACCGGCATCTCCATAATACTGACATACTTAATCTAATACTAAGATATTAAAAAGTATAAACGCCTCATGAAGCCGCTAAGACTATAACCATTAACATACTCAGATACCGACAATATAAACACTTAACGGCAAGAATAATTCTTTACTACTGAATACGAAAGGGCATGTTTCCTGTAAAAATCTAAGGATAAGGGGCGGTTGCATGAGTGGGCTTAGTCCTGCGCCAGTCACTAAGCAAGGTGCGCCGCTATAGCGGCGCACCTTCCTTAGTGGCTGGCGCAGGACTAAGCTCACTCGTGCGACTAGCTCAGGGTGTTTTTATTACCTAGCGCAGCCGGAAATGGCCAAATTGCGACCACCGATCATCTCAAGCTGTAAAGTGCCCACCGTTTTGTAGTTGCGTCGGAACCACAAAATGATTGTGCCGCATAACATATATGACAAAAATTGAAACAAAATTACTGGCCATAAGAAAGGGATAAAGGGACGTAATTGTTTGTGCGAGTCGCTCAGTGCGGCATGGACAATCTCGCTCACGAACAGAGGTGTGTGGTTCTTAAGGACCGCGGCGGAAACGGGATGACCACCGGGTGATGCTTTCTCTGCACAGGCATTTCCGGTCAGTGATCAGCTGTGCCGGTAGTCGCAACTAAGCACGTAGTAGTTGCTTGTAATATCTCGGACCGTTTGTGGGTGACAGGCCCACTCGAGGAGTATACAACAACTTGAGTACACTTCACAAATGAGATGCTAGGCACCTCATTCAGTTGATGATAGAAGTGTACTTGTTGTGTATTCCCGGCCCGATTTGTCAAGCACTAGTTGGACGGACACAGTCTGGCAGCAGTCCCAGGCCACCACACAAGCTGGCAAACAGCACAGGTCCTCGTGAAGCCTGCGCACGTCTTCTCCACTATCAGGTTCTTGACCGCCATTTACTATGAGTACCGAGCCTACAGATGGACTGAGAGAGCTCATGTGTGTTTCAGTCCAGGCGATAACCCATTTAGCCCCATGTCCACATGTCCCAAAATCTAAATGAGTTACCTAGCTCCTATGTACCAGTTGCAGGAGATAGATTGCCCATGATAATTCACAAGGGTAGTGCCAGATTGGCTTGGCGCCTGAAGGCGCCGAGCCAATCTGGCACTAACCTTGAATTATCATAGTCATGGGCAATGCATCTCCTGCTATAGGGCGTTGGGTCTAAATGGGTTAAACCCATTCAACAAAGAGAAAAATGAAGTGCTGCTGCGACCCGCTGGGTGCTGGGGTCACAACAACAAGGCGGCCGAAAGGCAGGGGGTTCACGGTGTTATGCAAGCGGGACATGACACGCCCTGCCTCGCGCTGTCGATTTCACTGACTCTCCCCTTACCTCCCTCCTGCTCCTCCCTCTCCCCCCCCCCTCCACACACACACCCCTCCACCCCCACCCCACCCCACCCCCCTCCTCGCCCCCTCCCCCTTCCCTCCACGACACCCGCCTTTTCAGTCTTTTTCCACGGTCGACCTGTAGGGTCTCATCTTCCTCTTTCAACACTGAACAACACGGGCGACCGTAGGAGAGCAAGCTAACAAAACAGGTCCACTGTCCACGGCTCTGAAAACCCAAGAGAATCAGACATTGCCGCAGCCGAGGATGCTCATCGGGCAAGAAAGTACGGGTGCAGGGCCGGACCTGGGAAAAGTCGATGGGGGGGTTACAGATTCAGTATAAAGCGAAGGCGCGAAGCGCCGAGCCTTCTAGGGGGGTCCGGGGGCATGCCCCCCCGGAATTTTTTTTTTCAAGGATGCAAAATGGTGCAATCTGAGCCTTGAAAAAGCCATTTGTGATGGTCTGGGGACTTTGAGCTTTTTGAACAATCGAACTGACAAACTCTGGGGTACAAAAATTATCACCTGCCCCTCCCTTAAAAAAAACACCCACACCCACACCCACACACACACACACACACACACACACACACACACACAAACATTTATTTATCAACAGAGATGTTTTGTATACTATTATTATTCACTACTTTTCGTTGATCGTTAACGGTATAAAGCTTTACCTTGTAGTTTATGAACATCAGGGCCCTGCTTTCACTTCAGTTCAGTCTTGCTGCACTAGGTTCCTCGGCATTAGTACCATTTGTGAATTGTATCTTCTGGCAAAACAGTTCACTGCCTCTTTGAAGTCAATATCAACATCCCTGTGCACTTTCAGTAAAGCAAGTGCATTGAGTCTCTGTTGCCCCATTGTAGAGCGCAGGTAGTTTTTCAGGTTGCGCAACTGACTGTTTGAACGCTCACACTCGGCAGTAGTGACAGGCAGGGTGCAAAGGTTCTTTAGCATGATGAACAGGTTGGGATAAAAATCCCTGTCACAGTGTTTCAGTGCTTCTGATGCCGTGGATGGGATGATAGCTGTCGCATTCTCAGCAGCACTTCGCCATTTGCAAACCCACCGTTGGTATTCTGCATCAAGGGTAGCGTTGTCTGGTAGATCAGACTCCCACAACATTGCCAGTGTCTTCACCCCTTCTGGAACCTGCATGAAACCATCCTGGTTGTCTATTAAAGTGCTTGGCACCAGACAGAGACCATCAACTGCTAGGTCAGCATTTTTGAACCTCGAGTCCAATTCGGTTGACAGGTGTTCCAAGAAAGGAATGGCAATGCTAATCTTGAAATATTCTTCTGGAGTGGCCGCAGGTTGGTTGTCACGGAGAGTCTGGCGGGATGCTTGACGAGGAACAACAACATCAGTTGTCAAAGCATTTGCCATTTTGCTGACTTCACCAAACCAGGCAACGAACGCTGTGTCGACATCTCTTCTAATAGAAGACATGCAGTTACTGACCTCTTTGATTTCCCTGTAGGCATCGACAACATCTTTTGTTCTTTTCTGGAGCTTCACTGTCAAGGGTTTTAAGTAACGCAAACAATTGCGGACGACAACGAATGCAACGAGGAAATCACTGCTGCTCAAGGTGTGTAGAAAGCCAGTTGCCTTGGTCAATGTCTCACTGTCCCAATTGTCACTGTCTTCACACATTTGTCCCAAACAGTCGTGAACAACCAGGAAGAGAGATGTGTAAACCTCCAGTGCTTCATGTTTTTCTACCCATCTTGTTCTGCACAGATCAACAAGCTTTGTCTTTGTCGTGTCAGGCTGAGATGCTTCGATGGTATCTTCAAGTTTTCGTTGTCTCTTTGGAGAGTTTGAGAAAAACAGTGACAGTTCCCTCAGTGCTCCCATCATGTTCTTCACTGCAGGCAAGCCGCATGCTTTTACAATGCAGAGACTCAAGCTATGGGAAGCACAGTGAAAGTACAGTGCTTTGTTGTTCCTTGCTTGAAAACGTGCCTGCACTCCTTTAAACTTTCCTGCCATGTTTGCGGCCCCGTCATAACCTTGTCCTCTAACATTGTTGAAATCAAGCCCCCACAAGCCCAGACACTCAACAATCTTGTTGTAAAGTGTTTCACCTGTGGTATCTCTGCACTGGACAAAAGCCAGGAACTCTTCACGAACTTTCAGACTTCCATCGACGAATCTCAATATAATTGAAAGTTGTTCCCAGTTTGAGCTGTCTGTGACTTCGTCAGCAAGCACGGTAAACTGTTTTGCTGCAATAATTTCTGCAAGAATCTTGTTGCGGATCTGATCACCAAGAACCTCTATCAGTCTGTTTTGTGTACTTTTTGAAATGTATGTGGCCTTCTTATCGCATGTATCTAGATGTTTCCGGAGAGTTTCATCTCCTGCATTGATGCACAGATTCAAAAGGGCATTGAAATTGCTTCTGTTCTCACTCTGAAGAATGCCATCATCACAGTTGCCCCTCAGAGCTAACCCCTGTCTTCCACACACTTCAACAATCCTGAAGAGGCTTGTCAGAACTTGTCGATTTGCAGCGATGTTTTCTGCATTTTTCTGATTGATTTCACTGGTGATGCTCTGCTCTGCTTTATCCATGATTGTCAAAAACTGCTCTCCATTTGCCATTGCATCTTTGTGGTATTGTAATAACGAGTGCTTTTTGATCTGATCACAGGCTTTATTCCAGTTCTTGCATGGCGTCTTCACAAACTTGCCCAGGTTTTCAGTAGACTTTGCAAATAATAGGCAATACTTGCAGTAAGCCCCATCCTCGAAAGGAGAATACACAAGCCAGGAGTACTTTTGCAACCACTCATGCTGAAATTTTCGGTTCTTGTTGTTTATCACTGTTATTGGAAACTGAAAACCAGGTGATGGTCTCCAGTGTTGCCTTAGAAGATGCTCCTTGTCACGGCTTGACAGTGAAACGACTCGCGTGTGTTTCTTGAAAACTTCACCAAAATCGATATTTTTGTTGCTGGTGATCTGAGAGGAGAAATCTGAAGAGGAGTCAGAAAGCAGGCTCACATCAGGCTGGTTGGTCATTGGCATGGCAGAGGATTTAGAAAGCAGGCCCCCGGCAGGCTGATCAATGCTTGAGGAGGAGTCTGAAATACAAATAAAAGTTGGGTCTATGAGAAGTCTGAAATACTAAAACGATTGTGTGTGTACCTGTGAGAGAGAGAGAGAGAGAGAGAGAGAGAGAGAGAGAGAGAGAGAGAGAGAGAGAGAGAGAGAGAGAGAGAGAGAGAGAGAAAACAATGAACAATGAACAATGAACCTTTATTTTCCAACGGTAGAAGTTATTGGTAACAGGACCAGTTTTCAAACTTGCCGTTGCTACATCTACTACATAAGTGACATAGACATGTAAACATACACATACCACACACTGCTGCATGCACTGCTGCATTCGCTTACGCACGCACGCATGCACCACGCACATACACACACACATACCCACACACGCACTCAGGTACGCACGCATGCACATCACAACTCGCGCATGCACGCACGCACACACACACACTCATGTACACCGCAATTCAGTACGCATGCACACACGCACGAACACTCACACACACACACACACACTTACACACGCACGCACTCAGGCACATACGCACAAAAACAAACACACGCTCTCGGACACGCACTCCAGACATTCCTACCCGCATACGCGTACGCACAAAAATATAAAATGAGTAAAAATACAAAGTAAAGCAATAAACAAAGAATCATTAAGTACATTAAAGTTCATACAGCAAGGGCAAATATGTATGCAGGTGCTATCTCCCCCCCCCCCCCCTCTCTCTCTCTCTCATGCCGACACACACACACACATACACACACACACAGCATGCACGCACGCGCACACACACACACACACACACACACACACACACACACACACACACATACTGAGAGAGAGAGAGAGAGAGAGAGAGAGATCAGAGAGAGAGAGAGAGAGAGAGAGAGAGAGACCTGCAACAAGATAATTACATTTAAAGCATATATATGTCTTCGTTTACACACTTCAGTCAAGCTTAGATATATATTTATGATCTGAAATAACAGCTTTTCTTTTTAGACCCCTCCCCCCAAATGATGGACAAAATCTTTGCTACCTTATGACTCGTAGAGTCTTCTTAGGCTAATGATAGCCAATGGAACACACCAGTCATTTTGTTTAATATTAATTATTAAATTGAAACACTCAATCACGTATCAATTTCAGGTTGTATTTAATTTAATTTTTTTTTTTTGAGAGGGGGGGGGGGGCGGGGCAGTAAATTACTCACCAACACTGCTTTTACTTGTTCCCATGTCACTGTTTCGAACTCTACTGCCAGTGGTCTCACTTTGGGTTGATTTTTGTCTCTTTCGAGGAACTGCATCATCTGCCGTTTAGAAAAACAACTTTTATTATTATTATTATTATTATTATTATTATTAAAGGTTTTCTTATATAGCGCTTACCTGTAAACAGCTCTAAGCGCTTTACAATTTACTCAACAACAACAAACAAAAAGAAAAAAAACAAAAAAACAAAAACAAAGACATAACATAAAAATTAAAACATGAAATTATCCTAAATGCAACAACAAAAATGTAAAATAAAATAGAACCGTCTTTTCAACATCTTATATATGATTATGCATTGCAGGTGTTAACACGTCTACTACAATTTTATAATAATAATTTAATATAAAAAAACAGTGGTTTTCTGATTAGTTCTTAGCTTATTTTAAATTTCATCAACAAAAGGCCTAAGGGTGAATAATCTTATTTTGTAGCACGCTGTTCACAGGCATAGGAACTGTTAACAAATTTGCTGATTTTCAGCAGTTGGCAAAATTTCAGCACATTTTTATTTTCCATTTTATTATGTGAAAAAGGCAGTGGTTGGGATGCCGTCATGATGGCTTCTTGTCGTTCCAAAAACCGAAGTCGTCATGACGGTTTCGCACCCGGAAAGGCTATGTTGCCGTCACAATTGATGGCGACGCTGTCAAAGTGGTGTCAGATAGGCTATGATTTCCATAGTCAGCCATCAAGACGGTTCTGTTCTGCTCTCCGAAGAGATTTACGTCACAATACATAGCTAGTAAGCTGCACTAGTGAAAACGATACCTTATAACTTAGCCCTTGGTTTTGTTATTGAAAACGATATTTTGCCGCCCAAAGATTTTTTTTATAAATATAAAAGCAATATTGATCATTGATGCCGATATCTTTATTCTTTAAATTGACATTTTTAAAGTTATATATCATAATACTTTGTGAAATAAATTTTAGGCTATGCATTACTTTAATTGTTACCTGTTTTGGTATTTTAATAAGTGGGGCTGTTTTATATCTATGATATTCATTATATGCAGCTAGTATCAGCTCCTACAGCATAGGCTACACTCACAGGAAGGAAGTACCGGCTCCATCGCCACGTGCTCATTTGAATCGAATTCGGAATGGGTGAATTTTACCTAGTTCTACTGACTACATTTTTTTTATGAGACAAAATTGGATTTAAAAATGTACCCACCTTCTGAAATGGAGCTTGATGAAAACCAGCATGACAGTCGCCTACTGCCATCAGCGTCTGTTTTTTTCAGTTTCGGCATTTTCGAGGAGACAGCAAAAGTGAAGTGTTACCAAAGAAAATAGATCTAGATTTAAACTTCCCCCCACAAACCTTAATGACGTCAGACGTCTTTTCACTGATCTTTCTCGGAAAGACATGCACTGAAGGAAAGCAACTCTTTTGGGTACCTGGTCGATTCAACGGAAATCCATTTCAACGATGTTTTTGGACGATTCAACGATGGTCGTTTCAACGGATGTTCGTTACAACGAATTATCATAATTATCAACTTAGCGTCTTAATTAATCTTTCTAAAAAGTCGTTTTTGGGGGATTAGGGCTGTATCAAGGTGAAGGCGCTGGAAGAGGCTTGTGGCCAGAACAAGAAAATATGGCTGCATTTACTAATTTAGGGTTAGGGGTTGGGTTACTTGGTTGTTTCAACGGGAAAACGTTTTGGACGTTTAAACGGATCCCTTGAAATGGATTTCCGTTGAATTGTCTATAAATAACTCTTTGTGCCTTGGATCAAAAGTGACTAAAAACTGCAATGTTTTAAAAACAATAAAAAAAATAATAAAACTTTGGAACTCCCTTTGCATAAAAAAAATTCACTGTTCTTTTTTTTTTTTTTTTTTTTTTTAGTTGGGAGGGGGGGTTCCGGAACCCAGGTAACCCCCCCCCCCCTGGGTCCGGCCCTGGGGTGAAGCAAGAGGCAAAGTGTCGCGTTGGGGCGTGGCGTGGGTGGGGTGAGGTGAGGGCACAAGGTCAGGACCGGGGCCGACTCACATGTAGGAGTGGTCTATTGTTTTCCAGGGTCAGGTTGATTGCGCGTTGGAGTCGGGGAATCCCAAGTCCCTGGTTCACCCTAATGACCATGGAATCCATTGTTTGTTTATGCAGCCTGGGAGCACAGGAGAAAAAGACCCAAAAAAAAGTTGCTGCAGCGACGAATCCGTGGCGCAGCAGTGAAACGGGATGCATTTATTCTGTGGT
>BTPG01000002.1:226234112-226291612 GCA_036245525.1 Semisulcospira habei | reverse complement strand
TTGTACGCTAGAAAATCGGCAGTGCCTCGCGTTACACATAACGTATAAACAGCGAGCTTGTTAGACAGGAAAGTAAGTCAAACGGGCTATCCATAGATCATGTAGACTTTACCACGTTCGTATATTTCAAGAGTTCATGAGTTTTCTGTGAATTTACAAAGAGGGCTAAGCAAGCTCTCCGAAACTGGTAGGATCGTGAAATTCAGAGGTTTAGACAATGATCGTCCATCGATCGGAACAAAAATAAGGTACATTTAGAAAGGGAGAACTCTGCAGATTCCGAGGCCGTTTCCCAATGTGCCAAAGGCCATCGGGCCAATGTAGGCCGCCGTTGGCCCGCGCACGGACGTACGCGGGCCAACGGCGGCCGACTACGTCGGCCCGATGACCTTTGCGCAATGGGTTGCAGTTTTGATGCATTCACGATACGGATTAGGTTGCACAGACGCGTATGGAAAAACACAACACGCCGAGCACACAGTAACAAAGGCCAGCACGCTCCGTTACAAGGTTGATTCCCCTAACGTAACACTGCCGCATAACACAAACACAGAACAGTCAGGCAAAGCAGAGGGACAGGGGTACACATAAAACACTCATACGAAAAGGGGACAAACCAACGTCTGATCACACTCAAACAGTGGCTGCCCTATGTCTGACGTTTCAGTCCTGCTGCTGAAAAGTAATGTGCATGGGCAGTCCATCCACTGGGTGCGGAACAGGCAGAAGTCTGATCTGCGCGTCCTCATTCATCAAAGTCCAAGAGCAGCTTCTCGCCAGCTCTACCGTCAGGATCCTCAGGAATAGCCGCGCATACTCCTTGCCCACACAGGACCTGGGACCGCGCCCAAAGGGCAGAAAATTGAACGTCTCGTCGTGGTCGTTGTGAAGATTGGCCCAGCGGTCGGGGTCGAAGCGTTCACGGTCAGTGAAGAGATCAGAAAACATCTGGGTCTCTCTGATACTGTACGCCACGTTCCAGCCCTCCGGCACTTGGTAACCCTGTAACAAGATTTTCAGTGTCGACCAAGTCTGAGTGTGGAACAAAAGAGGACAGTCGGCACTTTAATCCTTTGACCTCTACTGTCGATACTGTTCAGCGGAAAAGACTTCAGAAAGCGCCCCCTTCCCGCTTGAACAGTATCGTCAGAAACGACCCAGGGAAACCCCTACAAACCCTTAACCTATTAACTGCCGGAGAAAGACGAAGAATATCCATCTGCAAGAGACATAAACCCTCATGAGCCCCGGCATTCACGGGGGCTCATGAGGATTTATGTCTTTTGCGAGGCCGTGTTCTCCATGCCTATTAAGTGTTTGGTCCCCGTTACATTGCGTTCTTCAAGTGAAGGCCGGTCGGTCAGTGTGCAGTGAGTTCAGACGCGCATTTCGCGTCCGCTGGCATCGAAGGGGTTAAGCATCGTGATAAACTGGTTTGTTGCTACTGTGGCTGGCCTCTATAATGTGTTTATGTTCTGTTTGTTCTGTTCTCGTCACATACGTCAGCAGGAGACTGATTGACAACGATAGTTCAAGAAGGGTAGTGTCAGACTCAGTATGACTATTCTGGCACCACACTTGGACTGTCATTGTCCATCTGTCTCCAGGACAATCTCAAGATCAATACTCCCAAATTGGCGAATTTCGATATTAACCCTTTGCGTGTCGGTAGCGGTTTTAGTCGCGATGATTCCTATAGGAATCATCGCGACTAAAACCGCTACCGACACGCAAAGGGTTAATAGTTGTTTACGTGCACAGGCATCATGAATTTGCCACACTTGCAGCAACTGTGTCGAACTAAAGAACACCAAAGATTTCAGAAAATAAAATGAATCGTACCAGAATGTTAACATTTTCTTGCCCACAAATGGCAAAATCTACAATTTTGTACGCCAAGTGAACGCAAAGATTTAATCATGATTGAGAGCCCAGACTGCTACGACACGTCTGGTACATAAAAGTCAATAAATATAGCCAATAATCTCCTCTGGCACTTCTTCTATAGTATGGCTATCATATTTTCGATTTTCCAAACTCGATTTTCGATTTTTTGAAATAGAGGTACTCGAAAACCATCCTGCCCTGTGAAGACAAAGACAGCAAGTCCACTATTGTGAAAAGCGAGATTTTCATTGCAATACAATAAAAATCTCGCTTTTCACAATAATGGACTTGCTGTCTTTTGCCTTCACACGGCAGTATCTGTATCAGCAATCTTCAGACTTACGTCCAGTTCGAACATCCTGATGACTCGCCGGAACCCAGCCCCAATAGGTGGCGCCAGACGCAACACCTCCTTGACTACGTGACCCACATACGTCAGTCTAGACACCGTGTCAAAGGTCAAGTCATCAGGGTCAGCGCCACGAATCCCGTGTTCCTCTAACTCCTCTTGGATGCGTTTTATCACGGCTGGATTCCTAGGGAGGGGAAAAAACGTCATGATGCAAATACTAGGCAGTTGTTTATTGCCACTAGTAATTCGATATTAACCCTTTTGCGTGTCGGTAGCGGTTTTTGTCGTGATGATTCCTGCAGGAATCATCGCGACACAAACCGCTACCGACACGCAAAGGGTTAAGAGTTTCAAAGGAAAGTGTAAACGCTGCGAAAGGCCGTACACAAGGTGATCCGCTATAGCAAAGCAACTGGCATAATGGTCGCCTTGCGCATGGTGAGTTCACAGTCATGCAGCTCAGCGCGGGTAACCCACAAATTGCTAATCATGCAATACCCTTAACCTACCAGTGGTCAAGCCTTCTCCCACCGTTTGTCGTTTGTAACCGTTTTATCTGAATGAGCTCAACGTACTTGGCCAAAAGCAAGAGCAGTGATGTGGAGGCACTAGACAGAGTGGCGTGACCCGCAAACAGCAGCTCCAAGCAGGTGTTTTTTAGCTCCTCATTGGTCAGTTCTGGATCGTCGCCGCCCAGTCGCATCAGCAAAGACAAAGCGTCTTTACCCATTTCTGGTTGACTCTGCTTTTCTCTCATGCATTCTTCAATTTTCTTCAGCAAAGCATTGCGAGCACGCATACCCTGTAAAACAAAACACACTGACAAAAATTTGCATTTATCGTACAATGTGTATCTTGTGCAGTAACGCAATGGATTTATATACAGTTTTCCCCAGAGTTCGATGCCTAAAGTTAATTCATTTGAGACCTGCTGCATCCGGACACCGCGAGGATGACGGCATAAATTTCCCATCATGAGAACATCTTACAGGGTTTTTTTTTAATTAAATAAAAAGACCGTCCTCTAAATGTGCCATCATGATAAGCATTACCCTGTGCGCGGGCCAACGGCGGCCGAAGTCGGTCCGATAGCCTCTTGTCTACTGACCTTGGAGAGTCCGCAGCCCGGCAAATAGAAAGGCAGGCAGAAGAGGTTGTCCATGTAGGTCTCGAAGATGTTCAGCAGATACTCCTGATCCGCCTGTCGCACTTGCTTCAGGCCAGTCAGCGCGCGGCACGCGATGGCAAACGTCAGGCTCCTGCACTGCTGGTAGCCCTGAAATGGTCACAGAGGTTGACAGTTACAGGGCGTGTAAGCCATTCGCCCCGCGTGTCGCCGCGCAACAGAGGGTGTGTGCCGACTGTGATAGTACAAGGGTGTCGCCAGGACAGTTTGGCGCTTTCCTGATATACTAACCTAGGACTAACAAGAGACATAAATCCTCATGAGCCCCCGCGACTGCGGGGGCTCATGAGGATTTGTGTTTCTTGCAGATGGGTAGCGGCGTCCGCCTTGCCCCGGCAGTTACTGCTTCACCACCCTTGAGTTATCATGGTCGATACGCCTCCTGAACCGGTATGTAGATTTCACAGGACAACTGCCAAATAATTGGAATGGCGATCGTAATGCCCAGTCGGAGTTATATTAGCCGCGAGGCGTCTGAAAATGCCAGCTCCCGCCAGGCCGTGACAAGTCAGATTAAACCTTGCAACGAGACTGGTCATGGCGTTTCTGCGCATTTGAGTGCTGATGTTGAAACGGGTTCGGGGCTTAGACCCTTCACTGGTGAACGCGATATCACTGCAAGAGGCACAGATCCTCCTGAGCCCCAGCGACTGCGGCGGCTCACGACGAGTTATACCCCTTGCCGAGACTAATTTGTGTCCATGTTCTTTTCCAACATGTGTGATTTTTGGACGTCCAGTAAATATATATTTCAGGAATAAAATGTGCGTTCGTTGGGGCAGGGAAAGGGTTAACTCATTCGAGACGTGCCACACTACGGATACGCGGAATAAAGGTGCGTAGTATCCGGATACGGCACGTCCCGAATGTGTTAACTTGATCTTCCTTGATCTTTCTTGATCTATTAAAGTTTCGGATTGATATCCGTTTCCAGCACGGACATACAGAGAGAAATAAGATGGGGAGTTGGGGTCCGCACTGGTAAACAAAAGGTAAAATAGTATGTGTGTTGTAATTCAGTGTCCCTGCTCAGTGTGTTTCTCTCCTTGTTAGGTAATCCCTCTCTTCAGATCCAAATCCCACCAGTTACACGATTCAACTTTCTCTCAAGACATTAGGTCTGCGCTAGAATTTTTCTATCATGGTTAATGCACCTCCTGTAATGAACACTTTGAAGTTACATGCATTTTTTCTGAGTGCACACTGGTTGCCTCCAACTAGTTGCTATGCAACGCTTAGCGGATCGATGGAGATTCTAGAGGGGTCACGTGTACGCCAATCCACTCCCAACAACGAACGAGAGCGAGATCACCGCTGACAAAAGTTTGTACCATAAGCATAGACAACACTCCAAACATCTCCGAGAGGCATGACTCCTCATGAGCCCGGAGGGCTTATGAGGATCTATGCCTCTTGGAGATGTTTGGAATGTTGTTTGTGCTTATGATACAAGCTGGTTATTGGCAGTCTTCCTTGCAAACTAAACCTCATTAATCAGTGTCGTCTGGCTGTTTACCTGAATGTGCCCCGCATCACACCAGCTAGTGAGGTAGTCGCGAATAATCTGCTGCATGATGGGGGCGTACCCGCTCAGGGCCTCGCGGTCGAAAGCCTTGGCTACGCCCTTGCGAAGCGCGCGGTGACACTCCCCGCTAGACGTTGAGACAGCGTTGGAACCTGAGAAAAACAGAACATCATGATCATTGCTAATCACGCAAAGAAATGCCCAACAATGAAAGAAACGTTCTTTCTTTGTTGGGTACTGCTTTGCATTTTACGCGCTATATCTTTTGGGTCTGGATTTTTGCTCTTGCAGATTTCAAGCAGAAAAAAATCTGGCCCCACGACAACACCGAGGGTTTGAGGTGTAAAGACATATCTTTATTAACCCCTTGAATGCCAGTGGGCGTGGATTTCGCGTCTGAAACCACTGCACACTGACCGACAATCGCGTGAAGGACAAAAATGAAATGAGACCAAAACGTGGGCAGAAAGAACACAGGACTAACAAGAGACATAAATCCTCATGAGCCCCCGCAACTGCGGGGGCTCATGAGGGTTTATGTCTCTTGCAGATGGGTAGCGTTTGCTTTGCCCCGGCAGTTGAGGGGTTAAGACATTGACAATTAAAGGCGAAATGCTGAGATTCGTATTCTGACGCCTGCCCTTTTTTTTAAATGTCAAACGCATCTTTACCGATCGTGTGCGTGCACCCACCCCCCCCCCCCCCCCCACCCCCACACTTTGGTACCGGTTTCAGGCCACTTTGCAAAATTTCAAATACAAGCGATCAAAAATCTCTGTAACTTCAGTAGCTGAACTGGCCCGCCCTTCGTCTGTCTTGTACTGTGTTTGTCTTAAATGGCGTAAATCCGTGTCTGTTACGTGAGTGTGCATGTTGGGTTTCAGTTCGCGGCGCTTTGAGTCGATTCGCCCAAAAATTGAGAAAAAGCGCCTATATAATAACGGTATTATTATTATTATTATTATTATTATTATTATTATTATTATTATAAAAAAAAAACCGAAAAACACCAGTGAGACCCCTGTTACAGTACAACTCAGGAGACACTGAGATCGATCATGAAAGTTCAAGCCGCGTAGCGCCAGACTACTTATTCTGGCGTTACCCCATTACCCCTCAACCATCATCATGATCGGTCCATTACCAACATTTTCCCAGCAGTAAACGGCCTATGAAACAAGTGTGACAAAGCAGAAAGTCAGTGGACACTCACCCATCATCATGCGGACGGACGCGGGCCAATAGGAGGTGACGAGCGTGTTCTCGCCCAGCAGCACCTTGCGCACGTTGTCGGCGCCCACCACGCGCACGATGGGACAGCCTAGTAAGTGGGTCTTGAACACCTTGCCGTACAGCTGCAGGCGAGACTTGTAAAAACTCGCGCCCTGAAAGAATACAGCCAACGTGACTGCATTAATAGTTACTAACACAATAAGACAGCTTTTACTGCCAGTGGACACCGATCGTATTAATTGTTTGAAAACGTTGTAAATTCAAACTCAAAGATCCGCGGCCGCCAACGAAAAAAGACTCTTTTTTTTCAAAATGGTTTCAGCAAGAGACATAGATCCTTATGAGCCCCCGCACCTGCGGGGGCTCATGAGGATCTATACCTCTTGCAGTTGAGTGGTGTACAGTTTTTTTTTCTCGACAGTGAAAACTAAGCGAGTCTAGACGAGACGATTAACATTTTATTGTACATTAATATGGATAGGCCTATATATTATATTCACCAACAAGACACCCCAGCGGGACATGGATTAGTCATGATAGTTCAAGGGTAGTTCGAGATTAGCTTGGAGTCTTTCCAGGCGCCTAGCTTACCTGGCAGTGATCTCAAAATTCCATGCTCTGTCCATCACCTGCGGCCGACAAACAGCCTATTGGCGCCAGGTTATTCTGACACCACCCTTGAACTATCACGATCGTTTCGTCTCCTTTGTGGTGTGCCATGGCCAACTCAAGATAAATGGGTGCAGACAGTGGATTAAAAGCCTCGACAAACATGCGACATCACACGCTTGTCCAAGCCTTTAATCCACTGTTTCAGTCATCGAGACGCGTGCAGTCAGTTTTGGCCATGGATACTACATTTACGTAAATATAAGTCAGTGGTTTTGGCCTTCTGATTTCCGCACAACTTCTAGATCCAAACCTACCTACCAATAACAGAAGGGTAAGCGTCTCTCCAATGAGGGGGAGGCCCATGCTGCCCGGTGGGAGGGGAAGCTGGGAGGCGGGGCTCCGGAAACTGACGTAATACAGCCACCATAGCGCCCACGACAGCAACGACAGCAGCCCCGGGAGCACAACGGATAGCAGCACCGCTCGCAAGCATGTCAGCAACACGCTGCTGGCACAGAGGAAGTTTGTGTAATAAACAATATGTATTAAATATAAAAAGGAAAAACTGTAAGGAGGTGTGAGGCATTCTACTACGGTAACGCAGTTTCCCCTAAGGGAAGGCAGACTAACCCCAGCAGCAAAACGTCATCGGGCTCTCGACGGCCGCAGTGGGCCCGCAGCGCGGGCCCACTGCAGCCGTCGAGGGCCCGATTACCTTTGCTTACCGGGAAGTTTTTTTTTTTTTTTTTTTTTTCAAAGAAAAGCAATACGGTTGCAAATACACGGCAGAGAGCTCTGGTGAAGTGTCAGTCTTAACCCTTTCAGCGCCAACACCCTACAGCAGGAGATGGATCGACCATGATAATTCAAGGGTAGTGCCAGATTAGCTTGGCGCCTTCCGGCGTCAAGCTAATCTGGCACTACCCTTGAATTATCATGGTCAGTACACCACCTGCAAGTGGCACATAGTCGTTACTGAAGTAACACTTCCAAAATTCTGGAAATGCGCCCATAGCGCTAAAAGGGTTAACTGCTGTGACTCATTAAGTATTAAAACCAAGAATAAAAGTATGAAACCGAGGTGAAAAATATCGGGCGATGCAAATGGCAAATGGGACCCGATGGCTGATGTATTAAAAGACAAACTAGACTGTGTTTGGGCATTAACTCATTCACTGCCGGCAAAATAAGAACACCATCCAACTGCGAGAGGCACAACATATCTAGCGCCGTAGGACGCTAAACATATTTAGTCAGTCGGTAGGCAAAGAATCTCATGAGCCCCCGCAGATGCGGGGGCTCATGAGGTTCCTTGCCTCTTGCTGACCTTACTCATATCCGTGTTCCTTGGATTGGTGGGATTATTCGGTGTAGAATTTGCCCTGCTCTAAAAGACGTAATTTGGCGTCCACTCGCAGGAATAGGGCTTAACAAGATGGGATGAACCATAACCCACAAAGTCCCTCAGTTCTATATGAGAGCTGTCCTCGCTGTCAATGGTCTCTACTTTTTTTCTTTGCTGACCTGGTGCTGATGTTGAATTATCTCCTATTGAAAAAAAAGTCTCGCAGATCTGTCAATGCGTCAGTGAGTCTATAAGGGGCGCAGGACATACGCTTCATTGATTTGTCAAACGTCATTTGTCATGACATAAGTTTTAGTTTTCACGTAATTTTATATTTTGCATGATATGAGTTTCACTTTCGCTTCATACGTTCATAGGCTTGAGAAAATGGTGACAAAACTAGGACTTCACGGTACAATTTCAGTCTTGCTATAATTTGTGTGAAAGCAGGTTGACTTTACCTAGCTACATGATATACTAAGTACACGGGTCACCCTGCGTGCTCTTCTGAAAGCGCGTCGATGTGTGTGTGCGTGTTAGTGCGTGCATGCGCGCGCGCTCCAAACATCTCCAAGAGGCATATAACCTCATGCGCCTGGAGGGCACATGAGGATATATTCCTGCTGGAGATGCGCGCATATTTGTGTGTGTGTGTATGAGAGAGAGAGAGAGAGAGAGAGAGAGAGAGAGAGAGAGAGAGAGAGAGAGAGAGAGAGAGAGAGAGAGAGAGCCGCGCACGCGAGAGAGAATGACGTCATATTTAGAGTATTATTTCAGTGTCTGCGTGGTGACAGAGTTGCCTCTTTTATGTCACTGCCACTGTCTGACTTTCTCTAGAAGTCAAGGTTTTTCAGTGTTTTAATTCTTTTCTGAAAATAATTTTTACTAAATAAGTTGAAAGGATACAAAGCTGGCTAACGAACTCATCCAATATCTTTCTCCAAACTAGCTATATGCAAAAGTTCAAGTCTCTCTTGGCTTGACTTCGCGAACGAAGATTTTATAGGAGTTGACCACGACGTCTGCAGGCTTGTTCGTGGCTGCGGAGGCCAATCCGAGACAGGCAGGTTCGACCGCAGTGGCTGCAGGGGAAGGTATGGCCAGGGTTCTGAGCTGCGGCATCTCTGTTTTTTCTCCTGAGCCGCTTGTCCTTAAGGCTAGCTCTGTGAGAGTCCTCAAAGGAGACAGCTGCCTTGTAAATGGTGGAGCGCCAGGTGTCACGGTCCGCAGCAAGCGAAGACCACTGGTGGTGGTCGATTTGGCAGGCACTAAGTGAATTCTTGAGACAGTCTTTGTATCTCTTCTTTGGTGCCCCTCTGTCACGGTGTCCAGTAGCAAGCTCGCCGAACAGTGTGATCTTTGGTAGACGATGATCCTCCATCCTGGAGACATGCCCCGCCCAGCGGAGCTGTGTCCGCAGCAGCAAAGCCTCGATGCTCACAGTTTCAGCCTGTTCAAGGACCTCGACGTTGGTGACATAGTCACTCCAGTGAATGCCCAGGATGGTACGTAGGCAGCGCTGGTGGAAGCGTTCGAGGAGTCGTAGTTGGCTGCGGTAGAGGGCCCAGGACTCGGAACCATACAGCAGGGTGGTGAGGACCACAGCTCTGTACACGCTGATCTTGGTGCCTGTTTTCAGCTGTTGATTGTGCCACACCCGCTTGAAAAGTCGCCCGAAAGCGCTGTTCGCTTTTGCCAGCCTGCTGTCAAGCTCCTTGTCCAGCTTGGCGTCCGACGTGATAATGCAGCCAAGGTAGGTAAACTGGTGCACTGACTTTAGTTCAGACTCGCCAATAGTGATGTGCGGAGGGCGATACACTGTCTTGGGTGCCGGCTGATGGAGGACCTCTGTCTTTTTCAGACTGACCTCGAGTCCAAAGAGCTGGGCAGCATCTGCGAAGCAAGACGTGATGCGCTGCAGGGCTCTCTCTGTGTGTGCAACGAGGGCAGCATCATCAGCAAAAAGCAGCTCACGAATCAGTTGGTCTAGGGTTTTCGTGTGGGCCTGCAGTCGTCTGAGGTTGAACAGGCTGCCATCGAGACGATACCTGATGTACACTGCATCGTCATCATCGAGGTCCACTGTGGCCTGCTTCAACATCATGCTAAAAAAGATGGTGAAGAGGGTCGGTGCCAGCACGCAGCCCTGCTTTACGCCGTTGAGAATAGGGAATGGTTCTGAGAGGTCATTGTTGAGTCTGACCTGGCCTTGCTGGTCCTCGTGTAGCTGGACAATCATGTTGAGGAACTTTGGGGGACAGCCAAGTCGCTCCAGGATCTGCCACATGCCTTGCCTGCTCACAGTGTCGAACGCTTTTGTTAGGTCGACAAATGTTACGTACAGCCCTTTGTTCTGCTCGCGGCACTTCTCCTGTAGCTGTCTCAGCACAAAGACCATATCGGTGGTGCTCCTGTTTGCTCTGAAGCCACACTGGCCCTCTGGGAGTTGGTCTTCAGCGATGGCAGGTACCAGCCGGTTCAGGAGCAGCCTTGCAAGGATTTTCCCAGCAATGGACAGCAGGGTAATTCCCCGATAATTGGAACAGTCAGACTTCTCGCCTTTGTTCTTGTACAGGGTGATAACGACTGCATCACGGAGATCTTTTGGTAGTGTTCCTTCCTCCCAGCAGCAGAGAAAGAGGTCATGGAGCTTGTTGTGCAGTGCTGTGCCTCCATGTTTCCAGATCTCTGGCGGTATTCCATCAATGCCTGCTGCTTTGCCACTCTTGAGCTGGTGGATGGCTGTGAGGGTCTCTTCAGCGGTGGGCGGTTCGTCCAATTCAACCTTTACTGGGAGGTGTGGGATTTGTAGGACAACTGCTTCTTAAACAGTGCGCTCAGCGCTGAAGAGGCTGTGAAAGTATTCCGACCAGCGGTTCAAGATGGAGGTATTATCTGTGAGGAGTGCCTGGCCATTCGCGCTTCGCAGAGGACTTTGTACCAGGTGCCTGGGGCCATACACTGCTTTCAGTGCTTCGTAGAAGCCCCTGTAGTCACCATTGTCAGCGCAAAGCTGGGTCCTCTGTGCAAGTCTGGTCCACCACTCATTCTGGAGATCTCTGAGCTTGCGCTGGAGACTGCTGCAGACGAGGCGGAAGGCAGACTTCTTCACAGGGCAGGAAGGCTGGGCTAGGTGGGCCTGATGGGCGGCTCTTTTTTTTTGCTAGGTGTTCCTGGATCTCTACATCGTTTTCGTCAAACCAGTCTTTGTTCTTCTTTCTGGCGAAGCCCAAGACTTCTGCAGAGGATTTTGCAATAGCAGTTTTCAGTTGTTCCCAAAGTGTTTCAGGGGAGGAGTCTACTGGGTCCGCTGTGTCTTTGAGCCTGCGCTGTAAATCTGTCTGAAAGGCAGCTTTCACATCGTCACGCTGAAGGCTGGCAACATCAAGCTTTTTCTTGGGGGGCCCCCATTTCTTGGGTTTTGGCTTGAAGTGGAGCCTGAGTTTGCAGCGGACAAGACGGTGGTCAGTGTGGCACTCTGCGCTGGGCATCACTCTGGTGAGGAGGACGTCACTGCGGTCCCTCTGACGCACTAGGACATAGTCGATAAGGTGCCAGTGTTTGGAGCGAGGATGCATCCAGGTGGTCTTTCGACTGTCCTTTTGCTGAAAAGTAGTGTTGGTGATGACCAGTTGCTGCTCCGCACAGAACTCCAACAGTAGGCGGCCATTGTCATTGCAGTTCCCCACGCCATGCTTGCCGAGGACTCCTTTCCAGGCTTCAGAGTCCTGGCCCACTCTGGCGTTGAAGTCGCCAAGGATGATGACTTTGTCGTCTGCAGGGGTACTCTGTAGGAGGCTGCGCAGGTCAGTGTAAAACTTGTCCTTTTCAGCAGGCTCTGCCAGGAGGGTTGGGGAGTACACACTGAGAAGGGTGACGTGTTGCTGGTGTCTCAGTGGGAGGCGCATGGACATGATGCGGTCTGAGTGGCCCGTTGGTAGGTTTTCCAGCTTAGTCGCAATGGATGTCTTGACCATGAAACCCACGCCTGAGAGCCGTCTTTCTGATGCAGGCCTGCCTGACCAGTAGAGGGTGTACCCAGCACCAAGTTCTTGGAGGCTGCCTTCGTCCGGAAGGCGTACTTCGCTGAGCGCGGCGATGTCGATGTTTAACCTCCGCAATTCATGGGCAATGAGGGCGGAGCGACGTTCAGGGCGTCCGCTGTCTGCTTTGTCGAGCATGGTTCGGACGTTCCAGCATGCTACGTTGAGTCCGGTCGTGGTCGTCATGAGAGTGGATCCGTTATTCTTTCTTGTTTTTTGACCGCAGGAGAAGATGCCCGTTGACCGCGGCTAGCCAACTGGGGTTGCGAGGGGACGAGCTTTGGTTAGGCCACCTTTTCTAGGCCCCTCTCCGTGTGGAGCAAGCAGTGCTGTCCCTAGAGAAGGCTGCTTGGTCGTTCAGGGTGTGCCGAGTGATGTTGTCATCCCCAGGTCAACATCAGGCGACCAATATCCTGAACCGCCTGTATGCAGGTTTGAGACTGCGGCTTCCAGTGACATCTTTCACCTGCCGTTTCGCCCCTCGCCCGTCGCTACAGGACTTGGAATGGTCAGTGTCATGGTCCGTGGACGTTTCCTAAAGCCTGCGCGGTGGAGCTTTTCGGTGGAGTGCAGTGTGCGCAGTACTGGCCCCACCCTTTAAACCCTTGGTTCATCTGCCATGGCCTAGCAAGCTGGGACGATGGCATTGAGGTCCTCGGGTCGTAGGTTTTATATCAGACTGTCCTTGTCCTAGTCTCTGGCTCAAAAGCCTTCCCCGGAGACACGGGGGCTTTGATGTCAGGGGTTTCCTCCCTTAGCCTTTCCGCAGCCAAGCGGCCAGGCCTGCAAGGCAGCAGGCGACTCGTGGAGGGCGGGGTCGTCTATGTCCCGTGCAGATGTGAACATCTGCCCACTGCCCCCAGAAAGTTCAAGTAAATTTGACAAAAATTACGGACTCTAATCTGGGTCAACCGACTTTTTATAAACGGTTGTTTATGTCTTCAATGAGACATTCAATTACAACCGGCTCGGATGCTCTCTTAGCAAACCACTTAAGAAAGTATTTCGCCAAGTTTGAAGCTTGTGTGTACAGAAATATCGAAGATTCTCTTGTTTACATACATACGCGCGTGCACACACACACATACGCCAGATGTACGTTCAGCAGCGACTGAGGTTAGCGTAACTAGACATGACGTAATTTTTATCGTGTTACTTCAATTGTTAGAGGTTTAGCCTGCCCGCCTTTGACATCATGGACATGCTATTAAATTCGTCCCAGCGCGACCAGTCCTAAAACGTCCCTTCTATAAATAGAAGGGACTTAAAAAGCTATCACAGTCTGAAATATTGCGATCCCGCCTGCGATTGAAATTACTTCCCGAGTAGATCAATCTTGCTATGATTTTTTTTTTTTTTTTTTTTTTAAAGAAACGAGAGTTCGAGAATGACCATAACCGCGTGGAAGGAAATTAAAGGGCTTCCCGTTCAAGTAGCACAGAGGAGCACGAGTGACACAGCCGGGTGGGCCATTTGTGAATGAAATTCTTCTGTCCCTTCCATACCCGGTCCTCCCCCACCTCCCCTACTCCTACACCTGTCCAGCACGGGATGGTGGTCAGTAGTTCAAGGACGGCCTTTCGAAAAGCGGCCAGCTCCAAATCATGTGACTCTCTCTCTCTCTCTCTCTCTCTCTCTCGCGCGCGCGCGCGCGCGGCGCGCGAGAATGACAATGACTGACTCGACAATTATCAGGGGCCGATCAGTTACCTCAAGGGGGGATCCAACTTTTGGGAGGGGGGGGGGGGAGAGCGCTTGTGTGTCGCCGAAATATCAAGCGAGGAGGGGGAGGGGGGGTCCAAACACCCCAAAAGAGAACTTTGGTATAGCATTTTAAAGAATTGTGGGTCGGGAAGGGGAGGGTTCCGAAATCCCAGCCCCCCCCCCCCCCCGCCCCCCGCCCCCTCCTGCCAGATCCGTCCTGATTCTCTTTTATTTGACAACGGTGAAAGTTTTGGTAGTTATTGTAATTGTTTGTGGGCGTGCTTGAGCACCAGTGAGTATTACCAAAGATTGTACAGGAGGCAGTCATAATGGCCAAGGAGTGTCACGTCATTAGGCGCAACGGGCGCCACTATGACCAACGCGGCGTGCCATGAATTGCATCACCACTCCGTCGTAAATAAGTTGCACAACCTCGGAATTCTATCCACGCCGTTCCGTGTGAAACACCAGTGAGGTTTCGTTTGCGACGAACGCCTCCCAATAACGAACGAGAGCGAAATCGCGGCGGATAATCACCTTACTCACAAACCAGATAGGTGAGGCTAGCGCTGGTAGAACTGTGTACACATACCAAGGGGAATTACTCAGCGCTGATCGTCTTGTTCTATACCTGCGTATTTTTCTGTGGGCTGGCGATTGGGTGCCTGATAGGCGGGGGCAGGGGATCTAACTGTTTGTCTGTCCAGCGCTGAGTAATTCTCCTTGGTATGTGTACATGTATGGATAATCACCTTGTACCATAAGCATAGCCAACACTCCAAACATCCCGAGGGGCTCATTTGGATCTAAGCATCTTGGACAGATGCTTGGAGTGTTGTCTAAGCTTATGTTTGTCAGTCAGCCGCGATTTCGCTCAGGCGGCTCTCGTTCGTTGTTGGAAGCCGTTATTTGGAAACGAAACCTCACTACCGTGCAGCTGACCCACAGCCAATATCCGGCACGTGGTTATCTGTGGCTGAGCTACATATGCTATGTAATTACCGGTCTTTGTTAGTTGTTCAGCTCGCATGACCTAACCTTTCCAAGCCACGAAAGGCACGACTACTTAAGACCTCCCGCCTATAGGCGCCCGCTAATCAGGCACGGACCCTGAAGCACACCGGTTACCTCAAGTCCCTTGAGCCGATCCGTCGTAAAGAACACGAGTTCGATGGGTCGGACGGTGTGCTGCTGATTACCGAAATTGCAACAAGTTTCTGCTGCCCTCTGAAAGCTACATTGCAGTTCAGGAGACTGCGGATCGACCATGATAGTTCAAGGGTGGTGCCAGAGTATGTTGGCGCCTCAGTATATGCGCCAAACTATCTGAGCATAAACCTTGAACTGTCTTGGTCTATCCATATCTTGATGTAGCGCTTCAGTATGTTTGTGCTCTGTGTAGGGACTAATTGGAGGTTAACCCATTTAGCCCCAAAACCCTACAGCATTTTACCGAGAGAGAGAGAGAGAGAGTCACATGATTTGGAGCTGGCCGCTTTTCGAATGGCCGTCGTTTTAGGGTAGTGTCAGATGAGCTTGGCGCCTTAAGGCGCCAAGCTCATCTGGCACTACCCTTGAATTATCATGGTCGAGCCATCTCCTTCAGCTGGTACAAAGTCACTAGGTAACGCCTCCAAAATTTGGGAAATATGTCCGTGGGGTTAAATGGGTTAAACGATATCTAGGACTAACCAGATAGGCAGGCCATAACCTATACGTCATGTGTTTACTTCGACCTGATAATTATCAGTTGTGGCGTGGTGGAACATAATTCAAGTTCACGGCAGAATTACCGCATAACTAGGAGTGAGTCAACTGTTAGTCACCAGGCGGTCACAGGGAAAACCTTTTGATCGCGCTAGCACCAGTACCACCACGGCTGCCTGATGAGTACGGGTGGCATTTTACCTCTAATGCCTTTAGTGCAGACAAAAAGCGATTCCGATCTAACCGCAAGAGGCATAGATCCACATGTTCGACTGCGGGGGCTCAGAGGATCTATGCCTCCTGCGGAGACTACTGTGTGTCCATGGTCTTTGAACAGTTGTGGCTTTCGCTGATTAAAGGAATTTTCGCCGTGAGAAGGTAAAACAGATCAGTGTCATCCGTACCCAGGTCGTCTGACAGAAGGACTAAATCCCCCCTGCCCCTTCCTCTCACCCCAGCCCAATCTCACACCTTACACCCCCTCCGGGCCACGAACTTAATAAAGGTGCAAATGGCTAATCATTTAATAAGTATAGTTTCGCCAGATCCAAATGACCTTAAGCTATCACAATTCATCAAGTTCATCATGGCCCGTCACTCAGACTCAGTTCAGATTTTTAAGTTCTGTCAGAATCCATATGCTGTATTTAAAATTTCAAGTTAATCGCACGTTCTTCAACCTATTCTACTTCCTGAGCAAGCCCGGGAGCTCGACTGAACTCTGCGGTAAACTACAAAACTGAGCGGTACACATCACCGGCTGGTGACCGGGCGCCCGCTGACCTGAACTTCGCATACCTCGTAGTAGGTAGTAGTGGATCACAGCGGGTAAAGCCGGCCCATTGTGCAACAACATGTGCCGCTGCCCCTTGATCTTTGCCAGTGTGAAGCGGTTGCCACACTGGCTGTCTCCCTCGATTCGTCACCCGCGGCGCTGATCAGCGGTAGTGAATCAGTCTAGAGAGACATCTAGTGTGATCCGCAGTCATAGCGGCAGGTTGTGCTGTACTACCGTTGAAACCTAGTTGGTTGGTTAGTTCGGGTTTAACGTCCACAGCACCGAGGTGATCATGGACGGCCCTGACGGGCGGGTTATGGGGGAACAGGGAAATATATTGCCTATGGAGTACGACCTGAACACTGATCAACTCAGGCGCACTCCAACTGTGCCACTTTGATTTACCAGGACCTTTCAACGGACATGCTATTGAACAAATCCGTTTTTTCCCCCTGGATTTAAGTTGAAGCCTCCTCCCGCCGGCCATCATGTAGAGCGCATCGCTTCTGGACTAAAATATCATGGTGAACATGTAGCCAGTTTGCAAAGTAGAGTGTGTGATTGTTCGCCCCTAACAACCATATATTCCACAATTGCGGAATGGCTAAAGCTCACTTCAATTCCTACACCAAGAAAGGACACGCACAATCCAAAAATGTACGCATTTCCCCATTATAAGTTTATTTCAAAATAAGAAGTTTATATTGCGCAGAGTACGTAAGAGGTTTACATTCCGAAATACCACAAGAATGCAACAAGTTCACAAAATTTGCATTGTAATGTAGATTTCGGTTTATCGATACTGAGTTTCGTACTTTCACTTTGTTGTTAAATCACCTGTTGCAAGTTAAATTTCATCGTATGTTTTGTTGTTGTGCGACCAAATGCAGACATTTATTACAAATTGTATTTGTTGATTTAACTGTTGAGTTGGAGTTATTGTGTACTATTTACGAAATAAATACGTCGCTCTTGTTCAAAAGATGGCATCGACATACAACGCTATTCTGCAGTTGTGAAAGGTTCTATAATGAAAACATACAAGTGGAGTGTTTGTATATAATTTCTAGACAGACCGAGCGGCTGACAGTCCAGGCTGTCTAGACTGAAACGATAGTATACGAATACTCCGGCCACGTATTATGCTCTAATAACGGAGATTGAGTTGCGAACTAGTCATCCCGGCTTTTCGGCATGAAGCAGGCCGTTTTAACTCATTTCAGCCCGACGCACGTATTTCCCAAATTTTGGAGGCGTCATCTAACGACTATGCATCTGTTGCAGGAGATGGATCGACCATGATAATTCAAAGGTAGTGCCAGATTAGTTTGGCGCCGACAGGCGCCAAGCTAATCTGGCACTACCTTTGAATTATCATGGTCGACCCATCTTCTGCTGTTGTGCGTCAGGGCTGAATGAGTTAATGTATCAGTACCAGTACATGGCTAGCAAAAAAACCCGTGAGGTATTTACCTCATGAACGCATACAACCCGGAACAAAGAAAAAGAAGAGCCTAGCATGCATACATACACATACATACAAAGTCACTGAGTAAATGAACTTGTTTACTGAATCTCTTTGGCCGTCTGCTATTGATGAAACGGCCGCGGCTCGGCCGACTAAAACGCGTCTTCACCCTTTGGGTGTCGGTAGCGGTTTCGTTAGTCGTGATGATTCCTTCGAGGAATCACTGACTCATCACAACTAAAACCGCTACCGGCAAGAAAAGGGTTCAGTTTCCGCCGAGCGATATCAAAAGTAACCGTCAAGGGGCTAACAAAAATAAAAATAAATTTACCAAAATGGCCGTACCTGGTGGCTGCAGAATCTCTGCAGGCCGCTGATGTGACGCAAGAGTAGTTGCCGTCATCAATGTTATTGTGCAGGTCCATGTAGTCGCAGATGGAGGGAGACACAAAGATGGTCGAGTCATTCTTGTAATAATCAAACGTGCATTGTCTTTCGTGCATTTTTTTGTAAAAATCAACCAAGCAAAAACTGCACTGCACTGGCGTAAAACTGCTTCTTCAGTCGAAGGGGGGGAAAAAATTCGGTGACAGCTGTAAAGTTTCAAACAGAAATTGACGATGTTTAAATATCTGCAAATGTGAATTTTCTAACGTACACGGACGAAGTCATACGGCAATGAAGTAGTTTAAAGTGGCGATCTGTTCCATGCTAAACTTCGCCGACGCAACGAGTTATCAGTCAATGTTGTTGCCTCAGCAAAGAATTTTCTACCTTTCTTTTCACAGTCCGTGCGAGTCAACATGTTTTCCACCGCCTTTAGAGATTGACGCCGGGACAGAACTCGGCATCCATTACACATCACTGTTCAGTGAGGAGAAGAGTAGAAAGATCTTTCATTGACATTTAAATTTGATAATTCAAACTGAACACAGTTTGTCCAATATTATTGTGAGAATACTAATAACATTAAATTAAGGAGATATTGCGAAATATTAACCCTTTACATGGAATAGGTCGCGGCTTCAGTTCAGTAGAGAGTTTCTTCGCTGTTCACTTTTCGCTTATCGACGTTTTACCGCAAGAGGTGTAGGGTTCACGTCAGTCCATTGCAACTGGCCTCAGTGTTTGTCAGAGATTTCCCTTCTCACTCATATTTATACACCTCCGTTCTTTTCGTCTTCTCCTCGGCTTAGGTCCTCAGCCATATCAGTTCTCTCAGTCTTGCCCTAGGCAGGAGCTCATGAGAATCATCGGTGCCTCTTGTCAATGGTTGGTTCCATTTACATCAGTCGCAAGAGAATTTGTGCCTCAGTCTTGCTACTGACCACAGGGACTTCGTTTACGTCCTAATATTGACGAGTCATTCGGGTTTGAGTCCGAGACTTCTTCGGCAGTATGTCGATTCATTCACGTGCAAGTTGCTCTGACATCAACTCAGACGATGGTTCAGGGGGCGGGGCCTAGTATGTAGATTTCACGCGCCCCTGTCAAGCACGAGCCCGTGCACTTGAGTAGCACGCGTCCTATTGGTCGTCTGCCTTTGTGCCCTCATGTGCCGTCATGCGTAATCTCCCACGTCAGTTCGTTCTAAAAGCAGGAAAGGTGTGACGTTACACAGTCGACGAAGCAGCAGCAGGCGACATTTTGTTGTCTTCGACTTAACCCATCGTTCGACTTATCCGTCATACGGATAAGCTTATCCGTCATACGGATAAGGCGAATTTATCACAGAGTTGTTCGACTTAAGCGTAGTGTTTTTTTGTTTTTTGTTTGTTTTGTTTGGGGTTTTTTCTCAACGGACCAAAATTATGTTCATAACACACAACATTCTTCTAAGATAAGAATAATATATACATTCACGTTGAAACAGAACCGATATAAGGTTTTATGACAACATTTACTGACACCTAAAATGAATCTCTCAAATACCGGGGCCACGGTGAGAGCGAGAGACATAAACAGAGACAGACAGACAAAGTAATACACCGGACTTTCCCAGCGACGTCTGTAACCACACGTCTGAAAGCAGCTGTAATTCAGGATGTTATGATTTTTTTCCTGTGACAATTTTATCAAATCTATGACATAAGTGCACAAGAATAGAACAAACAGAACATAAACACAGGCAGAGGCCAGCCACAGTAGCAACATTAATTCGGCCTAGCTACCGAGCCCCTATAAATTCAACCCGTGTCATAAATCAACCTTGACCCGTTAAACACCAAAAATCTTTATTTGTTACTCCTGATTGCATTCACCCACTAGTCGCCTTTGACATAATGCTTATACCAGGGGTGGGATGGAGGGGGGGGGGGGGGATGAGAACACTAACGTCGAACAATCCAAATAGCTGAGCGGCACGCCATAACATCATTTTTTAGGAGTTGTGTGTGTGTGTGTGTGTGTGTGTGTGTGTGTGTGTGTGTGTGTGTGTGTGTGTGTGTGTGTGTGTGTGTGTGTGTGCGTGTGTGCGTGTGTGTGTGTGTGTGTGTGTGTGTTATAGATTGTTTTTTCTGTACCTGTCAGACGAACTATGCGATATAAAAAGGAACCACTGGTTTGGCTTTCCAAGTCAGTCAGATAGCCATCCTGTCTGACAGGCTTGACTACAAATTTCTTGAGCAGTCTCTCTGCGAATTCCTGCAGTCTGTACTTCTTGAACCCCTTGCAGAAGAGAAACCAGTTTATCACGATGCTTAACCCATTCGCTGCCAGCGGACGCGAAATGCGCGTCTGAACTCGCTGCACACTGACCGACCGGCCTTCGCTCGAAGAACGGGGACCAAAAATAGGCATAGAGAACACGGACTCGCACTAAGAAACATAAATCCTCATGAGCCCCCGCAAATGCGGGGGCTCATGAGGATTTATGTCTTTTGCAGATGGATATTCTTCGTCTTTCTCTGGCAGTTAAGGGGTTTGTAGTGGTTTTTTTCCTGGGCCGTTTCTGACGATACTGTTCAAGCGGGAAGCCGGGGGCGTTTACTGAAATCTTTTCCGCTGAACAGTATCGGACAGTAGAGGTCAAGGGATTAAAGTGTCGACAATCCAACTGTCCTCTTTTGTTCCACACTCAGACTCTGTCGATACTGAAAATCGACACACCAATTGTGGCCGACGGTCGGACCGATCCCCCTTCAGTAGCAAGGGCGTTAAAGGGGAGACTGACGGCTTCAGTTTCAACCAACGACTGCACGGTTAAGAAGTCCGACTCCGTGTCAGAAATAGAAAAATTTCTATATGTCTGGTGACATCAATAGCTGCAATTAAATGCCTAGCACATCATTATTTTTTTTAAACTTCTGTTTGCCTGAGCCCGGTCGTTCCTTTTACTTCTCGCGCCAGTTGTAGGAGATAGACGGTCAGTGATGACGAAACATTCATACAGGAATGGGATGATCGTTGCGAAATCAACCACCTCTTTGACACGCTGAGTAGTAGGACAAAAACACAAATGTAAAATTGCTCAATTCTTGTAAATTCTCTATCGATGTACTATAAAAGTACTATTGCGAACTATTAACCTGTTATTGCTTGAAGTAGAAAGGTACGCAACAATCATAGCATGTGCCGAATTTATCGGCTATTTTGTGTGCATACGTCATTTCTCGTCTACATTGGCCATGAGACCAAATTGCTTAAAGGGAAATTAAACTGACAGACAAAATCACTCTTAGCAACTGAAGTAGTAGAAATAGCCTAAGTGTTCATTAAAGCAAAAAGAAACATCCAACGATATCTCAAAGATATCGAACCTTTGTTAACACATTCGAGACGTGCAACTTTGAGCTACAACGGTCAAATTTGTACTGACGTTTTGCCGTCCACTTAATTAACTTGTTTGACTGAGACGTGACGCACAGGGATATGTGGATTAAAGCCGCGTATCGCAGTGCAGCACGTCTCGAATGAGTTAATGCAATATACTTTGAGATGCTAAGCTTTCTATTCCAGAAACTGAAAGAGAACCAATATTCGGTTCCGGAATTTAAAGGGTTTAAATATCATAAATGTTGTTTTTATCTTGACAGGTGAGATTTTTCGAGCCAGCGCTATTCTGACTGGAGGCCTGGGAGTCAAACAGACTTGAACAAAGGTCAGTGTATCTGATTCCGGCGATCAGTGGTGGTTCCGCCGCACCTTGGAACTTATGCGGTGTTTCTTGGGTTTTTTCCCAGTTTTGCACAGATCGACAGCACGCACTCGTTGTGATCACACAGACCTTGTGTCTTCTTCCGAGTCGTCAATAGTTGCATGTAGTAAGTTCTCCCAGCGGTGTCATCTGGAACTCAGCCAGATCTCTCAACAAGTGCAACTGGCCCCAGCAACTTCAACTCGTTTCGGCTCTAGAGTGCAGGCCGGTCATTTGAAACGGTTGGAAGGTTTCCGGCGTCTGAGCCATGATACAAAAACGGGCCGTTCAACTTAGCGTCAGTCGTAGCTACCGAATCTTCTTCAGTAACGGCACATTCTGCCCCAGGAACGAAATCCGCAAATTTTGACTAAAGTTGCCCCCCTGAAGACTGTATCACACTTCTGGAAACAGATCGAGCGTGATAGTTCAAGGGTTGTGCCAGAATAGCTTGGCGCCTACGGGCGCCAAGCTATTCTGGCACAACCATTGAACTATCACGCTCGATCCACGTTTTGCCGTGGCGTGTTGGAGTTGAATGACTGCGGAGTTAAACTTCACATTCCGACACAAACGGCCAAAGGTAGGTAATTAGGGGTGCGGGATAAATGGGGCAGTCGTATTGCGGCAGTCGGCAACAAAGACCCGCATGAACATTCATTTATAATCGCCACCCATGCCGGCAATGTGTGATGGTGGGGACGCGGAAAGAATGACGTGTGTGGGCGTGTCGGGGGCGGAGAGGGGGCAGGAGCGGATCAGTTACCTCGGGGGGGTGGGGGTGGGGGTGGGGGGGGGGTCCAACGTTTTGTTTGGGACCTTCAACCTGATACAAAAGGCCTCCCCGGCTAGACCTTGCTTCCAGGGACCGAGAGACTCTGACCATTCGCCAAGATATCAAAACAAAGGGGGCGAGGGGTAGGGGAGGGGGTTCCAAACACCTCGAAAAGGGACTTTGTTATAGCATTTTGAAGAATTTTGTGTCGGGGGGGGGGGGGGGGTCGGAAACCCCTGGAACCCCGCCCATCCACCCCCCCCACCCCCACCCACCCCCGATCCGCCCCTGGGATTCAAGTTATATCTCAACGGATCTACAATAAAGGCTGGTCAACATGGAATTTAACTGCCGTATCCCCATCCAATCAGCGCCCGATGTACCTGAGGCATGTATGCTCATCCTGCAGTTCTCATGCACGAAGAGACTGAAGATTCTCGTGACGGCCTACTCATCCTGCAGTTCTCATGCACGAAGAGACTGAACTGATTCTCGTGACGGCCTACTCATCGTGCAGTTCTCGGCACGAAGAGACTGAAGATTCTCGTGACGGCCTACTCATCGTGCAGTTCTCGGCACGAAGAGACTGAAGATTCTCGTGACGGCCTACTCATCGTGCAGTTCTCGGCACGAAGAGACTAAAGATTCTCGTGACGGCCTACTCATCGTGCAGTTCTCGGCACGAAGAGACTGAAGATTCTCGAGACGGCCTACTCATCGTGCGAGTTAACCCCATTCACCGCCAATCATAGGTGAACATCACCCAACCGCAAGAGGCATAGAGTCACATTAGCAGTCGCAGATGCAGGGGCTAATGAAGATCAGTTACACTTGTTAGCCTTATTTCGTAACCATATTTCTTGGACAGAGGCTTTTTGTTTTGTTTTGCTGTTTAGTTAACTCTTAAACTCCCAGAACTAAATGACTTCCATTCGACAGAATGGAAGTCATTTAGTTCTTGGAGTTTAAGAGTTAAATTTAGAATTCAGGTGGACGATGGACTGGGTTGGGCATACGGGGTGGGGAAACTGAATCGATCCGGCGACGATGTGATACACATTGTCACACCGAAACTGGTTGTCTCCCTCGATTCGCAACCGCTGGCAGCGGTAGCGAATCGAGGGAGACAACCAGAGTTAGTGTGATAATAATCTATTCCACTTCCAACCGCCGGTAGCTCACGGGAGATGGATCGATCGCGACAGCACGGTATCAGATCAACTGCCTCTTACAGGTTTGAAAGTTTAGACTGAAATGCCAATTTTTGTTTTGCGAAATATTGGTGCTTTCTCTGACGACCGGTAAGAAATTGAAACCTCTTTAACCGGCCCATGGCCGTACTTCCTAAATTTTGGATGTATCACCTAAAGACCATGAAGATGGAACGACCATGATAATTTAAGGGTAGTGGCAGATTAGCTTGGATCCATTAGGCGCCAGGCTAATCTAAATCTACCCTTGAATTAACATGGTCGATCCATCTCCTGTTGTAGGTCAGTCGTCGGGGCTAAATGGGTTAAGAAAGGCGGATACTGTGAGGTTCAGAACACGACGAAGACACCCGAGGGCTCATTTTAGGGAGTGGTGGTCAGTGTCTAAAGCTAAAGCCGTGTGTCCGAGTCCACTGTCAACTGATTGTCCATCTTCTCTGCGTCACAGCCAGCAAGGCAGACGCTTGGAAAAGGTGCAATGGAATATGAATGGGGAAGGGCAAAGGGGAGGGGGGATGGTGTGAGAGAGAGAGAGAGAGAGAGAGGGGGGGGAGAGAGAGAGAGACAGAGACAGAGAGACAGAGACAGAGAGAGAGAGCGGAGAGAGAGAGAGAGAGAGAGAGAGAGAGAGAGAGAGAGAGAGAGAGAGAGAGAGAGAGAGAGAGAGAGAGAGGACAAAATCTGAATGAGTGAGAGGAAGAACTGAGACGTCGAACAAGGCATGACGACAGGTGTCCGAACATCTGTACCGGGCCTATCCCAAAACATTCTGGTCGAAACAAGAAGGCTAGCCCCTTTCTTCTTGGTCGGAAAGCGAGCTACCTCATCCAGTCTGGCCAGAAAGAAGGGTCGAATTGAGCCGGCATAATTTTCAATAGCCAGTATCCGCCTGTCATAGTCCTAACGGCTTTGTTTTCTGTTGAAGTGCAGAGGGATTTTACAGCTGGTTGGCAGTTACTGACTTGGCGGCAAGTTCTCTTCTTCTCTCATCGGCCGAATGCTGTTATCTCCTTCATTCTGCGCGAAAAGGGACTGCTGAGCTGCCAACCTATTCTGACCACTCCAGGAAACAGGCTCTCATTCGCTACAGCCTGAAAGTAGGCTAACTACAACCTGGTTGAAAAGTAGGCTAATTCTTGTGTCAAATTTTACACAGGCCTTCATTCTGAACAAAACACTGCCGGAAGCGATATTACCGCTGAGTTAAATGCCGTCAGAGCGGCGGCAGCAGTCAGTGGTAATGGGTTCAGTTCAGTTCTCACCTGTCACGCGGACCTTTAACTCATTCAGCCCCGACACACCACTGCAAGAAATGGATCGAGCATGATAGTTCAAGGGTGGTGCCAGAATAGCTTGGCGCCTAGACTGAGGCGCCTAACTATTCTGGCACCACCCTTGAACTAGCATGCTCGATCTGTCTCTAGAATTGAAACTACAGTCCTTTAGAGCCGGGGTAAATTCAAAATTTGGCGATTTCGGTCCTGGGGCAGAATGTGTTAACAGTCAGCTTGAATAAATCGATAAATACTTGAAACCCCGGCAATAAAGCCCAAATTATAATAACGTGAGTGACCTCTCTCACTTATTTACAAATTTCAGAGTGAAAGACGTGCACCGGCAACAGGCCCTGTATAATATTACTGACGTTACGTTTGCAACGAACGGCTCCCGGCAACAACGAACGAGAGCGATATCACGTAGGATAACCAGCTTCTACCAAAAGCGTGAACAACACTCTATACATCTCCGAGAGGCATAGATCCTAAACAGGCCGGATCCAGGTGGGGGGGGGGTCTTTGGTACTACAACACTCCCCACCCTCCTCGGCTGATGATCAAACTCTAAATAAGTGTTTTTAAAATTGAGTTGTAACGCTTGTATTTCAGTGCCGTACATAACACCAGTTAGAAACTTCCAAAAACGTCAGAAGACTGAACAGTTTCGGTTGTGGTGTTTTATGATATATACTAGACCCTGGCAATAGACAATATAAATGAGTTGAGCACACGCACCCCACCCCCACCCTCACCCTCACCCCCACCCTCACCCCCACCCCCACCCCACCCCCACCCCCACCCTCACCCCCACCCTCACCCCCACCCTCACCCTCAACCCCACACTCACCCCCCACCCCCACCCTCACCCCCACCCTCACCCCACCCCCACCCTCAACCCGGCCACCCCCCCCCTTGAAAACTGGTTGATCCGGCGCTGCTAAAGAGCCCGGAGGGCTCTTGAGGATCTATGCCTCTTGGTGATGTTTGAGGTTTTGTTTTGATTCTGGTGCAAGCTGGTTGTCCGCCGCGATTTCGCTCGTGTTCGTTGTTGGGAGAAGTTCGGCCTAAACGCAGCCTCCCACTTATGTACGGTTTGTTAGATCTTCAAACACGCGTAAACTCTTATACATACTTGTTACGTCCTTTCACTTCCAAAACCATCCGCTAAGGATATCAGCCGTGATATCTCAAGGGTAGCGGCTGTTCACCTTGGCGCCTTCAGGCGCCAAGGTAATCAACCACTACCCTTGAGTTATCACTATCGACTCGTCACCCCGCACGACTGAATCTTTTCAAGGCCGCGCTTAGCAGACGATGGTAAGATAAATAATCATATCCGCTGTGTTTGTCTGAAAAGGGAGGTCATTCACCTTTAGTCCAAAAAAAGTCAACGACCTTAGAGACAGTTAGTAGACACGTGCCAACGATTCAGCAGATTTTATCATTATCCCCTGTTACAAATAGCTACACGGTAATGTATCGTCTGAATAGTAAGCAGTCTATTTCAGTAACAGTCTGTGGTTAGCACTTTACGCACTTAGTTACTGCTAGACTAAAAGTCGCGCATCGGCGGGCGGTCCTGCTAACTTTTCAACCGCCTTGAATCAACCACGTCACTGATAGACTACCACTCAGTTCACTTGTGGCTTGTATCATTGAAGTAATTCGAACGATTATGTACGACTTTGAAATCATTTGAGATTGCGCCACTGAGTCCTAAAATGCTGGTGCTTGTTTTAGATTTCAGAACAACACACAGATAGATAAACCAACACTAAACAAATAAACAGAAACACCTACTAACAAACTTACCGACTTATTTACAAACAAACGGGGCAACAACAGAACAACAAGAAAAGTTCGAAACTGAACCATTTTCATCCCGCTTAACTTGAAATTAACTTGACTATGACAGTTGAAGGTTTGTGCCAGCGGCTTGGTTGATCTATCTCCTAATCTGTAATATAGCCTTCATATATGCAATGAAAGGAAATAAGACTCATAATGTAATGCCAATGGGTTAACTCAGCATGCGTGGATACTGCTGAAATGCCCTTATGTTACGCTTCAGTTGTATCATATCCTCTGCTTTGGACTTTGGCGGCTCGTCTTGGCGCACCTAACTGGTTGCACTACACATTGGAGACATGCTGAAGTCGGATACGGCTTTACCTTATGCCGCACGTCTCGAAAGAGTCAATCCCTTTCATTGCTAGCCCTTCAAGTTGGGTGTCGGTAGCGGTTTTAGTCGCGATGATTCCTTCAGGAATCATCGCGACTAAAACCGCTACCAACACCCATAAGGCTACAGGCAAAAAAGCTGTGCCTCTGAAATCATCATAAATTCAACGTAAAAGCCAAAAACAGTGGGTCCCTTCTAAGGAACACTGATGCAAAATTGGGGCTGCAAGAGACATAGATCCTCGTGAGCACCCACATCTGCTGGGGCAACTGTGTGAAGTACACGATGTAACTAGAACCAAAAACACAACAACAGGTATACAATAAAGAACATATAGGACTAACAAGAGACATAAATCCCCATGGGCCCCCGTGACTGCGGGGGCCCATGAGGGTTTATGTCTCTTGCAGGTGGACAGGGTTCGCCTTCCCCCGACGGTGAAGGGGTTAAAGCACAACACAATTTGTTAAATTTAATCAACTGAGATGTAGCTGGACTCTCTAAGCGTATGTCTTTCTTTAGTTGGGATTTTCTTTGCATTTTGTAACGTGTTTTGTGTGTGTGTGTGTGTGTGTGTGTGTGTGTGTGTGTGTGTGTGTGTGTGTGTGTGTGTGTGTGTGTGTGTGTGTGTGTGTGTGTGTGTGTGTGTGTGTGTGTGTGTGTGTGTTGTTTTTTTGTTTTTTTGTTTTGTTTTTTGTTTGTTTTTTTCGCGTGGATTTTCGTGTTACTTTCAGCGTGCACACGGTCGAAGAAAATTATTCATTCTTTCAAAGCATATAATTGTTTTTATGCCAGAGCTGTCAAGCTGTTAAGACAGACCCACAATTTCACTGAGTCACTCTTACTTTTTTTTTATATTGTCGTTCTGTGCCATTTTTCACTCTGAATACTAAATGAGGGATTAAACTCATTCAGCCGGACGGCCGTATTTCCCAAATTTTAGAGGCGTCATTTAATGACTATGCACCAGTTGCAGGAGATGGATCAACCATGATAATTCGTGGCAGTGCCAGATTAGCTTGGCGCCAAGCTAATCTGGCACTACCCTTGAATTATCATGGTCGACCTATCTCCTGCTTTATGCGTCATGGCTGAATGGGTTAATGATATTCATATATGAGAAGTAGTACGACCAAAGTTTCATGGAATAATTATTTACTTTAAATGTCGGACACAAACGCACGTAATCCCGTACGGAGACGAACAACACTCATACATCAGGAGGGGATGCCGATGTGATTTTAACCCTTGGGCTGTCGGTAGCGCTTTGGGTCGATGTGATTCCTATAGGAATCACCTCGACAAAAAGCGCTACCAACATCCAAGGGGTTGAAAAAAAAAACAGATTTTTTTTTTCTTGGCACACTACACCTCCCCTTTTATTTTTGAACGACTTTGACTGACGCGTCACTGTGTATAGAGAGGGTTAACCCATTCAGCCTTGACGCACTACAGCAGGAGATGGGTCGACCATGATAATTCAAGGGTAGTGCCAGATTAGCTTGGTGCCTGTCGGCGCCAAGCTAATCTGGCACTGCCCTTGAATTATCACGGCCGACCCATCTCCTGCAACTGGTGCATAGTCATTAGATGACTCCTCCAAAATTTGGGAAATACGGCCGTCGGGCTGAATGAGTTAACATACTCAAATACGTCATATAGATACCAAATCGGATCCATGACTCATGAAATTTAATATTCATGTACCTGACGCAAACAAGTTAATAAACAATAAACACAACATGAACGGAGGGAGCAATGAACTCTTCTGAACTTTCCGCAATGATCACACGTACAGTGTAGTGGCGTAGGAACCGGGGAACGTGGGCGGGTGAGGGTGGGGGGGGGGGGGGAGGCGAGGCCTCGACCCCCACCGCTCAAGAAAATAGTAGGAGGGGCCAGAGTACCCCCTAGGCACCTTTCCCCCAGGCACCGTCGCCGCACCAAAATTTAAGTAAGAAAACAAAACTGAGGAGAAAATTGGGGGAGAACTATTAACCCATTCAGCCCTGCCCCACTACAGCAGGAGATGGGTTGACCATGATAATTCAAGGGTAGTGCCAGATTAGCTTGGCGCCTGTCGGCGCCAAGCTAATCTGGCACTACTCTTGAATTATCATGGTCGATCCATCTCCTGAAAGAGGCGCATAGTCATTAAATGACACTTTCAAAATTTGGGAAATACGGCCCTCGGGCTGAATGAGTTAAAATATTAAAGACGGTTATTTATTTTATGTGTTATTTGGAGAACAAGATCATGTCAGAAGACTTTTGATAGTAATGTTTGCTTTTTTCGAGGTCGGCGCGTGCGTGTTAAAACTCTCGCCTTTTGCCCAAGTATCAAACAACCTTTGTAGAGAAAAATATGGCAGGTGTTAGGACTCACACCATTTGCTTAAAATAAATATCAAACATCGGGGTGAGGGGTGAGGGGGGGGGGGGTTGAGGGGGGGGGGGACCAAACACCCCAAAGTAGCGACTTTGTTATAGCATTTTCTTTTAAAATGGATCGGGGCAGGTCCGGAACCCCTGGAACCCCCTCCCCCCTCCCCCCCCCCAGATTCGCCCCCCCATATCCCTTTGGCTCTTGGTAGGGGTGGGGGGTGTACAGAGAAAGATGGCACGTGAGTGTTAGGACTCTCACTATTCGCAATAAATATCAAACAACAGCTGGAGGGGGGGGGGGGCAAACACCCCCAAAAAGGGACATTGTTATAGCATTTTTTTTTAAAATTTGGGTCGTGAGGGGGGGGGGGGGGATTCGGAACCCCTGGACCCCCTCCTCCCCCCCCCCAGATCGGCCCCCCCCCCCCCGTCCGCATATTCCTTTGGCTCTCGGTGGGGCGGGGAGGAGGGGGGGGGGTGTACAGAGAAAGATGGCACGTAAGTGTTAGGACTCTCACCATTCGCTAAAATAAATATCAAACAACAGCGGGAGGGGGGTGGGGGGCGGCAAACACCCCCCAAAAAGACTTTGTTATAGCATTTTTTTTTTTAATTGGGTCGAGGGGAGGGGAGGGGGGGGGCCGGAACCCCTTGAACCTCGGAACCCCTGGACCCCCCCCCCACCACCACCACCACCACCACCACCACCACCACCACCACCACCACCACCACCACCACCACCACCACCTCCAGATCCGCACCCCTCCCCCCCCCCCAACCCCCATATCTCTTTGGCTCTCGTTTGCGCGCCACCGAGAGCCAAAGGGTTAAATAACCATCAGTTCATGAATGCTAGCATGTCGGAGCCCAACAAACAGTTAAACTTTACATAATCCAGGCCAAAACGTTAGTGCAAACAAATTTTCAATAAGAAAAATCAACCCGCTTAGAAAACAGCAAGTGCAACATATTTTATCAGACTATTAAACGAAATTTTAACAAATTGTCTTGCACTTGCAAAAGAAACATACCCCCCTCCCAAAATGAACTATATTAATTATGTACTTAACTTCTTCAGTGAAGCAAATAGGTATGCCTCACTGAAAATATATGCTGACGAGCAAAAAATGCGACATCTTTGGACTCATCGGAAACACTGAAGTGTTTCGGATGATTCCAAAAATGTCGCATTTCTTTTGCTCGTCAGTATAAAAGTGCGTGTAGTCCATTTCTGTCGTTATGTCTATTTTAAAGGGGGGGGGGGGAGGGGGAGGGGGGGGAGTGTTTTAATTAGAAATTTAATAAATTGTGTTGAAGTTTCCTTTTCTAAGTGGGTTTCTTTCGTTTTTGAGATTTTCCTTACTTTAGACACACTTCAGATGGATGATCTTAATTTTGCAGCAATCCAGACCAGAAAGGTGACGTAAGCTTGTTGTTTCATTTTCACTCAAAATGCGGTTTATTTTTATCAACAACACCGGATCTTCGATCGAAAAAGAAATGTGCATTAAAAAAAAAATATTATTAAAAAAATAAAAATAATGTGTTGGGCTGCTATTTTGGAAATTACAACTCTAGGCTGAAATTTATTTATTTATTTTTTCTTTTTTATTTAACTCATTCTACCCCAGACACACCACAGCAAGATAAGGATCGACCATGATAGTTCAAGGGTGATGCCAGAATAGCTTGGCGCCTGTGGGCGCCAAGCTATTCTGGCATCACCTTGTTCTGTCATGGTCGATCTGTGTCCTGCACTGCAAAGCAGTCTTTAGAGGACAACGGCAACATTTGGGGATTTCGGTGTTGGGGTAGAATGAGTCAAACGATCAGCACACAGCTGTACAGTACAACCTGTTTTGAACAACGGCCTATTTCGCAAGAAAAAAAGTGGTCTTAACCCATTCCGCCCTGACGCACTACAGCAGGAGATGGGTTGCCCTGATAATTCAAGGGTAGTGCCAGATTAGCTTGGCGCCCGTCGGCGCCAAGCTAATCTGGCACTGCCCTTGAATTATCATCCCGTCTTTGAAATCACCCTCGTGGTGGACAAAAGACGTTAAGCCCTAAACATTTAACATTTTTGAATTATCATGGTCGATCCATCTATTGCAACTGGTGCATAGTCATTAGATGACGCCTTCAAAATTTGGGAAATGCCCACTACAATACTGAATAGCTTAACTTTGTTTTGCACCTCCTCCGCTAGAGTAACATAGAAGAAAATGAGACCTGTTAGAGACCCAGATCCTTTTGCCAGAGGTATAGATCCTTAACTCATTCTACCCCAACACCGAAATCCTTAAATGTTGCCGTTGTCCTCTGAAGACTGCATTGCAGTGCAGGACACAGATCGACCATGATAGTTCAAGGGTGATGCCAGAATAGCTTGGCGCCCATATATTCTGGTATCACCCTTGAACTATAATGGTCGATCCTTATCTTGCTGTGGTGAGTCTGGGGTAGAATGAGTTAACAGTCCTGCAACTGCTGTGGCTATTAATGATCTATGCCTTTTGCAGAAGGAGATATATTTTGCTGAAATCGTGTGAATGCGAATATTATAAGCGGAAAAGCAGGGGGCGGGGCTTGGGTAGGGTCATACAAGGGACAACGCTCCAAAGACGAGCTCGTTTTTATCACTCAACCGCAGACACACTGAGGTTGTACTGGCGAACATTTAATTTTATTAACATTCTGTATCCACCTATATAATGACTGACTGACTTAACTGAGACCAAATTTTGACTGTAGTTTAGAGTGAACGGCTTTAATGTTAATTCCTTTATTTTCCTGGTCTGTAAAAAGAAGAAATTATTTACGCGTAAAATTGAGGACATCATTCAGTTTAGTCAGCACCATTTGTGTTTGTTATGCCTTGTCGACACACCTTATAAACTGTAACGGCAGTCTGGACACGCAGCAAAAGCACACGCGTAATCGCACTTACTGTTTCTGCGCAACCGTTAGGGTTTCAATCCATTCTTAGCACGGTTTCTCGTTATATTTATAGAACGGAGTGAAGTCATTGTCAAATTACTTGATATAAAGACGACGTGTGCTGAACTGGATTGTCCTGTGTCAAACTGAAGTGAACCATAACTAGATCTCTGTGTAGCGTTTCGTAACCATCTGTTACAGAAGTCATCTTTGAACAGTTACGGCGGTATTGGACGTTTAATGCCATGCACAATGTTTCAACGAAACTTCCGTGACTGTAACCACACAATATTATTAATATTGCACTGGTAATAATAGTTTAGTTTTTTTTTTTTTTTTAAATACTGGCGGATTCCTCAGCTAGAGTAACGCAGATGATAATGGGATCTGTTAGAGGTACAGATCCCATTTTTTCCACCAAATGCCGCATGGTAGATCTTTATGCTGAGGTCGTGTGAATGTGGACTATGTAAATATGCGCGGAATAGCAGGCTCGGTGGCGGGGCTCGGCTAGGGTCGTACAAGGGTCAATGCTCCAAAGACGAGCTCGCTTTTATCACTCAGCTTCAGCCATCGCTAGGGATGTTATGGCAAACAGCCATTTTCCATATATGCATGTCATATACAATAATAATAATAGGAAGAATAATGTAAATTTGCATAGCCGCGCGTAACCTCCAAATTGATGATGCTATAAGCACTTAACAAACCTAAAATCAAGAACTGTCGGCAACAGGGCTGTCGAGACGTAGAACTATCGATACAAATCGTAGGAATATCGATACGTATGATACGTTGGACTATCGAGACACTCCTGTCGTTCCGTGACTGAAACCACGCACTATGCACTACGAATAGTATTGTACCTCGCAGAATCGCCTGTTCGGATTGGTTGAATCAGCCAACCCCACCAAAAGCGGCTACTGGGTTTTCGGGTCACATCCCCCAGATGATGATGGTATATGGAGGATAAGTACACTAGCCTGCGATTGTTCTGTTCTACGATAATAGTCTTTTTTAACAATATAATTTATGTCAGTATTAGCATAGATGTCTGTATTAGTATAGTTGTCAATATTAGTATAGATTGTCAGAATTAGCATAGTTGTCAGTGTAAGTATAGTTCTTAATTCTGCGTGCATGGGTGCCGCCTGGGTGTATGTTTGTGCAATCCAGACCAAAAAGGTGACTGCCAAGCGTGTAAAATTCAAAGAAGTACCCAACGGAGAAAGAAACACGCTTAGAAAAGACACAACAATTAATTAATAAATTGTGTTGTAACTGTCTTTTCTCAGCGTGTTTCTTTGTTTTCAGCGTTGGGTACTTCTTTATATTGTGTGTGCGTATGTCTGTCTTATCCATTTTTACTTTAATAAATAAATAAATCAGCGCATTAAATAGGCGCTTTATCCCAATTAAAAATCGGCTCACAGCGCCACCGCGAAGCTGAAACCAACAGGCACGCTCACGTGAATCACGCGCATTCACTCACTCCCGCCACACACTGTACATAAACACAGAACATGCACGTGATGTTAAGGGCAAGCTCAAGCGAGCTACTGAAGTTTTGGAAATTCAAATCGTTTATATTTGAAATTTGATTCAGTTCACATATTTATATAATACGCTTCTGTACAAATTGGAATTGCCCCTTTGTGGGATAAGTAAAGGTTTTTGACTTAACTTCAGCACTGTGACCACACCGCAGGAATGTTTTTGACTTGACTTCAGCACTGTGACCACACCGCAGGAATGTTTTTGACTTGACTTCAGCACTGTGACCACACCGCAGGAATGTTTTTGACTTGACTTCAGCACTGTGACCACACCGCAGGAATGTTTTTGACTTGACTTCAGCACTGTGACCACACCGCAGGAATGTTTTTGACTTGACTTCAGCACTGTGACCACACCGCAGGAATGTTTTTGACTTGACTTCAGCACTGTGACCACACCGCAGGAATGTTTTTGACTTGACTTCAGCACTGTGACCACACCGCAGGAATGTTTTTGACTTGACTTCAGCACTGTGACCACACCGCAGGAATGTTTTTGACTTGACTTCAGCACTGTGACCACACCGCAGGAATGTTTTTGACTTGACTTCAGCATTGTGACCACACCGCAGGAATGTTTTTGACTCAACTTCAGCACTGTGACCACACCGCAGGAATGTTTTTGACTTGACTTCAGCACTGTGACCACACCGCAGGAATGTTTTTGACTTGACTTCAGCACTGTGACCACACCGCAGGAATGTTTTTGACTTGACTTCAGCACTGTGACCACACCGCAGGAATGTTTTTGACTTGACTTTAGCACTGTGACCACACCGCAGGAATGTTTTTGACTTGACTTCAGCTCTGTGACCACACCGCAGGAATGTTTTTGACTTGACTTCAGCACTGTGACCACACCGCAGGAATGTGCGACTGATCAAGTGTACGGTTCCGCATCCAATATTTGCATTGCATAATGCTTCCATATTTTAGTTTTGAAATATATTTAACATATTCTATCCGAGGATCGAAATCCCCAGATTTTAAGGTTTTCCTCTGAAGGACTGGATTACAGTTCTAGAGACAGATCGAACATGATAGTTCAAGGGTGGTGATAGAATAGCTTGGCGCCTACGGGCACCAAGCTATTCTGGCACTACCCTTGAACTATCATGTTCGATCCATGTCTTGCTGTGGTGTATCTGAGCTGAATGAGTTAATGAAATGTAACTTTCCTCAGTTTCATGCAGTCAATCTGTTATAGTCCAAAACCACAATAAACGCCTAAGTACAGTTCACATTTCAATGGCCGATTTGAAGAGTTTCTTACTTAACCCCTTCACTGCCGAGAAAAAAATGGACAAGACACTACTGTAAGAGGTGTAGATCCTGCTGAGCCCACGCAATTGCAGGGGCTCATGAGGATCTTTGCCTCAGTCTAATCTATTGTTCATGGGACGGATGAAGCACGTTTGCGTTGAATTAAGTTCAGATGTACAGTGTCAGGGAAGGGATGCCGGAAAGCGATCAGCTCGATGGTCGAATTGATAACTAACATTCGCGGATACAACAGGTTCGGTAGGCCGGTTTTTTTTTGTTTTTTGTTTTGTTTTGTTTTGTTTTGTTGGTGGTGGTGGTTTTTGCCTGAAATAAAACTTTTCTACTTTTTTTTTTCTTTTCTTTTTTTTCACAATCCATGCGACGAGACACACATTTTTGGTTGTTTTTTGTTTTGTTTTGTTTTTTGTTTTCTGTTGTTTTGTGTTTGTTTGGGGTTTTTTGTTGTTGTTGTTGTGGGGTTTTTTTGTTTTGTTTTGTTTTGTTTTTGTTTGTTTTTGTTTTTTGTTTTTTTGTTGTTGTTGGGGTTTTTTGGGGGTTTTTTTGTTTTTTTTTTTTTGTTTTTTTTTTTTTTGTTTTGTTTTTTTTTTTTTTGGGGGGGGGGGGCACTACCCTTGAATTATCGTGATTAATTCATCTAATTGTGTTAATCATAGGAAAAGACCCGGTGTTCAGCTGAGTTATTATAGATAAAAATCACGTACATGGAGAATTCTAATCGATTTTTGTTGTGACGCTCGAACGTTGCATATTCAGTTTCGCTACACTGTCGCAAAGTCTGACCTACATTCGACTGAAAGGTTCGGAAAGGGTCGCGGCCGTTCTAGTGACCTCAGATATGATGTTAAAGTTGTGTAGTACATGTTTACTACATTTAGATATTAGTGGAAAACTGTAGATAGATCTAGAGTGTTCTTTTCAATGAATATTAATGAGTTTTAGTAACGTTTTCTTTTCTGATTGTTTGAGTTGTGTGAATTTGCTAGTTTGTTCTGGAAACTATGATCTGTAATACTAATAGTATAAAAGACGGTGTTAGGAAATACGTGTGTACATTGTCTGAGAGAGGCAGTGTGTCAAAAGTGTTGATGCACTGTAGCCTGAGTAGACAGTGTATCAGATTTGGTGCATTGTATGGGAAACCGCAGTGTATCAGAATTGTGGATGCATTGTACGAGACAGTGTACCAACGTGTGAATGCATTTGTGGACGCATTGTGCTGAGAGTGCATCGTGACAATAAAATATTGTTGGAACCGTTACTCCTTGCCGTGTGACGAGTTGCAGCTGAGTGAAGTTTCATTACAAGAACCCTACGTGCGTGCGTCTGGTGTGATTGTATCATATACGACTACGATGCGAATTTGAGTGCCCTTTATATATCAGCAACCCGGAATGAATTAAAGCTGAGAAACAGTCAAAAAACTCCGCCCCGCACGTGTTTTAAAAAAACTTTGCAGGACCCAGCGAGGGCCCTGTCTTCGTGAACGTTCGGCTAACTTCGGCAAACCGGTTTGCTACTCAGTTGACTGAGTTTTCAACTGCGTTTGTCGTGCTGGCAAAACTCCCGTGAAAAAGACTGGCCACTTCCTGTTTGCAGCGAGTGGGCACCGCGATCACTGATCTAAACCAGCGATATTTTTACTGATATCAACAGTAGCAGACGACACTCGACCACCCGACGGACAGAGCAGGCCATTTGTGCCTTGCCTGGACGCACACTGGATATGGACCAGGCCGAGCTATCCGTAAGTTACACAGTACAGCCTGAAGCTTATTTGATATCGGAAGGGTGAGGAAGGAGGGGTTATTTGTCGTTTAGTGTTTGTTGTTATATATTTTCATCTGGAGTGGCCTACAGCAAATTTTTTCTCCATACGAAGGGCAGCTACTAAAAATCAGCTTGACCCATGGCGACCTTGTATCTTTTGGCATCTATGTAAACAGTCGATTCTCTCTCTCTCTCTCTCTCTCTCTCTCTCTCTCTCTCTCTCTCTCTCTCTCTCTCTCTCTCTCTCTCTCTCTCTCTCTCTCTCTCATCCAATTTACTGTATTGGTTGTACATCACACTGCTTCATTATTTATTTATATTAGCCTATATTGGACTGGAGGTACGTGTTGAAAAAATTCGTTCACAACTACAAAGTGTCAGGAGTCATACTTACAGCATGTACAGCCGTACATTCTGCCATCATAGTCCCCAGCGCGTAAAATCCGTGGCTGTCGGTCAGTTTCAAAGTGTCACAGAATCGTCTGCTGTTGTCCGATCTGCTAATCGCGATGATTTCCGTGCAACAGGAAGTGGTCTGTCGTTTTCCGAGAGTTTTGCAAGCTCGGGATACGCAGTTGCCAACTCCGTCAACCGAGTTACGAACCGATTTGACCCACTTAGGGGGAGGGCCCAAGTTGGGTCCTGTAGTCTTTCTAAAACACGTGCTGGGCAGGTTTTTCTCATTGCACCTCAGCTTTAAACGGCAATTCGTGTGTGTGGTGGGGGGGGGGGGGGGGGGGGGGGAGGGGAGGGGTAGAATTTACAGTGCAGCAACAGACTTTTCACGTTTCACGGAATAACCAAGACGTTTTCATGGATCACGAATATCTCATATTGGCTTTCACGTTTCACAACGAACTCTTTTTTCACGGATCACGAGGATGAAAAAAAAAATTGCAGTCACGAGAACCGAGAAAACGCAAATCAGTCACGCATCATGATATCATGGCATCTCCTCCACCCCCCACATCCCCCCCCCCACCCCTCCCCCACTAACATGTCAGTATATTGTGCATGAAGGTTCGCTTCACGCTTAGGACAACTCTATACGTAAGTGACACATGTGCACGAGCGCCTTTGTACCCAAATATGCCATAACAAATAGTAAAGCGCCTTACTGATCGTGTGTGCGATGACCCAGACATGCACGTTTGAAATTCATGCATTATAATGCAGATTGAACACCAGAAAGAAAATATCTGAGACAGAATTGTAAAACTATTAAAATCTGCTACCGCAATGCACAATAGTGTGTGTGTTTTTTTTTTTTAAAAAAAACGGTTTTTGACAAATTAGGATTTCTGAGAGCTAAATCAGTGTTGCCGTCCGGCAATACAGTTCTAATTTTCGTTTTCAATATTGAGCCGGTTCTCAGTTGTTGGTTAACTCATTCTACCCCATCACCGAAATCCCCAAATTTTGCCCTTGTCCTCTGAAGACTGCATTGCAGTGCAGGACACAGATCGACCATGATGGCGGTTCAAGGGTGATGCCAGAATAGCTTGGCGCCCATAGGCGCCAAGCTATTCTGGCATCACCCTTGAACTATCATGGTCGATCAATATCTTGCTGGGGTAGAATGAGTTAATGGTTGTTAATAGTTTTTTTTTAACGTGCACGCCACAAGAGTGATTACAGACGGCCCTGGTTAGTGGGGAGAGGGGGGGGGGGACAGTTATTAGTGTTGCCCATGAAATACGACCTGAACACTGATCAGTACATTCAATTCAGGTGCATTACAACTCTGCTACTTTCATTTACGAGTTCCTTTCACGGGAAAGCCACAGAACAAGCACGTCGAAGTTTCTCAGTTTCCCGGGTCACTGAGATTCTAGTTACTACTTGTAAAACTGACCATTATACTTTTTACGACAGATCCAGAACTCAGTTGCAAGAGTGAGCTCAGATAAGGTGTTCCTGGATCTCTACATCGTTCTCGTCAAACCAGTCTTTGTTCTTCTTTCTAGCGAAACCCAGGACTTCTGCAGAGGATTTTGCAATAGCAGTTTTCAGTTGTTCCCAAAGTGTTTCAGGGGAGGAGTCTGCTGGGTCCGCTGTGTCTTTGAGCCTGCGCTGTAAATCTGTCTGAAAGGCAGCTTTCACGTCGTCACGCTGAAGGCTGGCAACATCAGGCTTTTTCTTGGGGGGCCCCCATTTCTTGGGTTTTGGCTTGACGTGGAGCCTGAGTTTGCAGCGGACAAGACGGTGGTCAGTGTGGCACTCTGCGCTGGGCATCACTCTGGTGAGGAGGACGTCACTGCGGTCCCTCTGACGCACTAGGACATAGTCGATAAGGTGCCAGTGTTTGGAGCGAGGATGCATCCAGGTGGTCTTTCGACTGTCCTTTTGCTGAAAAGTAGTGTTGGTGATGACCAGTTGCTGCTCTGCACAGAACTCCAACAGTAGGCGGCCATTGTCATTGCAGTTCCCGACGCCATGCTTGCCGAGGACTCCTTTCCAGACTTCAGAGTCCTGGCCCACTCTGGCGTTGAAGTCGCCAAGGATGATGACTTTGTCGTCTGCAGGGGTGCTCTGTATGAGGCTGCGCAGGTCAGTGTAAAACTTGTCCTTTTCAGCAGGCTCTGCCAGGAGGGTTGGGGAGTACACACTGAGAAGGGTGACGTGTTGCTGGTGTCTCAGTGGGAGGCGCATGGACATGATGCGGTCTGAGTGACCCGTTGGTAGGTTTTCCAGCTTAGTCGCAATGGAGGTCTTGACCATGAAACCCACGCCTGAGAGCCGTCTTTCTGATTCAGGCCTGCTTGACCAGTAGAGGGTGTACCCAGCGCCAAGTTCTTGGAGGCTGCCTTCGTCCGGAAAACGTACTTCACTGAGCGCGGCGATGTCGATGTTTAACCTCCGCAATTCATGGGCAATGAGGGCGGAGCGACGTTCAGGGCGTCCGCTGTCTGCTTTGTCGAGCATGGTTCGGATGTTCCAGCATGCTACGTTGAGTCCGGTCGTGGTCGTCATGAGAGTGGATCCGTTATTCTTTCTTGTTTTTTGACCGCAGGAGAAGATGCCCGTTGACCGCGGCTAGCCAACTGGGGTTGCGAGGGGACGAGCTTTGGTTAGGCCACCTTTTCTAGGCCCCTCTCCGTGTGGAGCAAGCAGTGCTGTCCCTAGAGAAGGCTGCTTGGTCGTTCAGGGTGTGCCGAGTGATGTTGTCATCCCCAGATCAACATCAGGCGACCAATATCCTGAACCGCCTGCATGCAGGTTTGAGACTGCGGCTTCCAGTGACATCTTTCACCTGCCGTTTCGCCCCTCGCCCGTCGCTACAGGACTTGGAATGGTCAGTGTCATGGTCCGTGGACGTTTCCTAAAGCCTGCGCGGTGGAGCTTTTTGGTGGAGTGCAGTGTGCGCGTACTGGCCCCACCCTTTAAACCCTTGGTTCGTCTGCCATGGCCTAGCAAGCTGGGACGATGGCATCGAGGTCCTCGGGTCGTAGGTTTTATATCAGACTGTCCTTGTCCTAGTCTCTGGCTCAAAAGCCTTCCCAGGAGACACGGGGGCTTTACTTTATTGCTATAGGCATAAACATTAGGATTTTTTTGCGGCATAACTGACGAGCGTCCATGTTAAGATCAACACATAAAACATACATACATCACAGTCAAGCAGCCTCTAAAATGCCAAACCACACATATCATTATGTATAGCAGTCATTCTACTAAATATGCACACACATCTAAGTAAGTCAAATAAAATAAATCTATCGCATAATTTAGTCCTGCGCCAACCGATCAGCAAGGCGCTCCGCGGCTATAGCGGAGCACCTTGCTCTGTGGCTGGCGCAGGACTAGGTAGGCTCACTCATGCAACTGGCCCCAGGGAGCTTACGTAAGTGAGTAGCTGTAAGGAGAGCTAGCTGGTGTAGGATCTAGCGCTGACCTCAAATCAGATCGTATCGCAAACCGCTCATCAGTATCGCTAGTCATTTGTATGCAGGAGATGCCTCAACTACATACTTTTCACTGACCGTTGTATCTGAGCCTCTGTCAGGAAATGGCGTATCCTTATTGCAGGTAGGTGTTTTTTTAGGTCAAGGTCATCGCGCACTCTAACTGTTCCAACACTCGGAAAGATCGGAAGTTTAAGATATGTGGATAATTTTACATCAATGTATAAAGAAAACGTATTTATTCCCAGATAAAATTTGCCAAGTCGGACAAGTACTCGATCGTCCTCAAAGTCCTCTCACTGAGAGATTACACAATACACAAGTACCGGACAATACACAAGTCAGTACTCTGTCAAATAACTTTCAAATTAGTTTTATTTGGATTTGTACAGCACTGTCTCAGGGTTTCACTCCGCTTTAAAAAGGTAGAAATAAATGTATTGTATGTCAGAGTCCACTGATTCACGCACAGTTCTTTACAACAATTGTTCAATTACGTCATACAGCGGCAAAGCTGAAGATAACAGTCTCTTATTGTGCATGAACTAGGTCAAGAATGACAATTTTTTTTATAATAATTTTTTTGTGATTTAACCCATTACAACCTGAGGCTCGTGATTGTTTTTAGAATGTGCCTATTGTCCTATGAAAACTACATTACAGATTGGGAGATCGATCAACCGTTTTAGTTCAATGGTGGGGCCAGAAAATTGTTGGACCTAGGGCGCCAAGCTATTCTGGCACCACCCTTAAACTATCATATAGCCAAATTCATTTCAAGCCATGTGTGTATCAGGATGAAAAGGGGCCCGATTAAGCACTTTAAAAATGGCAGCCCAGCTGTGATTACTTTTTATCATATCTCGTATAATAGATTAATGGTGGCGCCAGATCGTGTATCTTGGAGGGTGTCAAGCTAATTTGGCTCTACTCTGGCACTGTTATGGTCGATTCATCTCCAGACACTGCTGCATGGCGAGGCCTTTACATTACATTCTGGAGTCTGAACGCTTACCGGGGAGGCCACTCGTACGGTTTTGTGAACGCAGCTGCTTAAACGGTGTTGCCTACCTCCATTCATTGCGCTGGCACTAATTACTCGATTCAACAGCCCCAGTAGAACAACGTCTTCGGACCCATGAAGGCCGCAGTGGGCCCGAGGACCTTTGCTTGCTGGGAGCACTGTACTATGGGTGGTGTAGGGGGCTCTGGATAGAGGTAGTACCTTTGCTGTTCGGCAGCTGCGTCCTACGGGGACGCCCCGGGACGGGCATCACTGGTCCTCATCCATCTCCTTAAACCTCTCACGTGCTGGCTCCAAGCGCCACACCCCGGCAAACCACCTCAGCTGGTGGACTAAACCACGTGAGGGGGTGGTGTTCACACTGCACCACTAGGCGGATGAGCTGTTTCTGACAGCCAACGGCTAAATAACGGAGGAGCCGGATCAGGCTTGATCCAACGGCCAAAATGTGGGGGAGTTAACCCTTCAAATCAGGAGTGGAGCCCCGAAGGCAGACAGCTGCCTGTATTCACGCACTGTTCTGGCAGCTCCTGCAGCCAAACTAGAGCCAAACGTACTGCTTTGCATTCCTTTGGACTACCGTCAGCGAGGCCGAGAGGGGGGATCTTGACGACTGGGCATCCCAGGCCCACTTCGCCCAGGCTTGTGCCCTGGAGAGGTCACTCCAGTGACTGTCCCAGCAAGCGCATATACTCCATGTCTTCCGAGACAGGATGCCAAACAACACTATTGGTGGTATCATAGGGACCGGGGTGGGGCGGTTGTGGGGGGGGGGGGGGATGGAGGAGGTAGAGGGAGAGCATAGTGATAGCCTGGCTCGGATTTATATCCTCTAGATGTGATATGGCCACGTGGTATACAATCTTTTCCTTTCTTTTCTTTGGCGTGGCCCTGTATTTATATCTTAATATATCTGAGCCATATATTCCTTCTGACCAGCTAGCAAATGGCCCTTAATAGTGGGTCAAAAACGCTTGAATCATGTTATAAGCAGGAAAAGGCACAAAATCATTCATCGCCGGAAGAAATAAAAACTGACTAAGATGCAAGAAAATAACAACCACTGAATTGGGCATATACGTGTTACTGAGTTTTATACTTCTGTTCGTGTATCATCCGCATTGCCTTCCCCATTCTCTCTCTCTCTCTCTCTCTCTCTCTCTCTCTCTCTCTCTCTCTCTCTCTCTCTCTCTCTCTCTCTCTCTCTCTCTCTCTCTCTCTCTCTCTCTCTCTCTCTCTAGTCTCTCTCTCTCTCTCTCTCTCTCTCTCTCTCTCTCTCTCTCTCTCTCTCTCTCTCTCTCTCTCTCTCTCTCTCTCTCTCTCTCTCTCTCTCTCTCTCTTCTTATAGGTTTTGTATATAGAAACCCAGCGGCCTCAGCCTCCTGGCAGGACGAGTTTGTGTTAATGATGGATGTGGTTCAGGAGTCCAAAGGTGATGTACATATTTTGGGAGACTTCAACATAAACTTGCAAAAGCAAGGACACACTTCGTGGAGATCCATGTTGAATTTTTTAGGGTTGAAACAGATTGTCCAGTCACCTACTAGAGTGACTTCCTCATTTTCAACGCTGATAGACGATGTATATAGCACAAATTTGTACAAAATGTTAGCGTACCTAATATTTCCATTAGTGATCACTTTCCTGTTTGTTTTACGTTGTCTGTTAGGTTAGCTAAACAGTCAATCAAAGGACACACTACCATAATGTGTAGATGTTTTAAAAAATTCGACCAAACTGCTTTTTTATATGACCTATCTTTAGTACCATTTTATGATATACAAAACTGCAAAAACCCTAACGATGCCCTGTCACGCTGGTTCGAGCTATTTCTCGCCGTTCTGGATAGACACGCGCCTAAGCGCATCAAACGCGTCAAATATCCTGTTATGCCAAAATGGCTCTCTGGTGAGATAAAACAAGCAATGGAAGTAAGAGATGAGTTAAAACGAGACAAGAAATTTACTGAATACAAGAAGCAGCGAAACCATGTCAAATCTCTAGTTCGTAAAGCACAGAGGCAAAATGCAGAACAAATTCGGCAAAGACATCCGTTCAGTCTGGCAAGTAATAAACAATTTCACCAAAGGTAACAGTAAACGATCGCCTAATATTCCGCCCGATCTTACTGCTGATGCGTTCAACGCTCACTTCATAACTGTTGCTCAAACTCTGGCGAAGTCAAATACACCTAACCCTGTAAACTACACTTGCTCTCATCAACTACGTCACCATAGTCAACAGAGAGCCTGCGGCCGCACCCATTTTTAGTACCGCTTATGACTGTCCTAGATGTAGGCAAATCTATTTTCAGTTTAAAGAACAAATCGTCTTGCGGTCCAGATGATATTAATAGTCAAATTTTAAAACTATCTCTGCCCTACGTCGTCGAATCCCTGACCTTTATTTATAATTTATCGATCAGACATAACGTTTTTCCCGACGAACTAAAAAAAGCGAAGGTAATCCCGCTTCCCAAAAGCAAAGATTTATGCAACCTAAACGAGTACAGGCCCATTTCCATATTATCCTGTATTTCAAAACCGCTCGAGAAACATATCCATACTCATCTTCTAAACTTTCTGGAGCAAAACCATCTGATAACTGCAGCACAATCAGGATTTCGACCTCTACATTCGTGCCAAACTGCCATGAATCATTTAATTGATAAATGGCTCTCTGCCATAAATGACAGTAAAGTATCAGGTACAATCTTTCTTGACCTGAAAAAAGCTTTTGATCTTGTCAACCACTCTATCCTACTAAAAAAAAACTACCATTCTATCACATTGACTCAAATACTGTCTCCTTTATATCTTCCTATCTCAGGGACAGAACACAGAAAGTACTGCTAAATGGCAAATATTCCTCTGATGGTTTAGTAACTTGCGGTGTTCCACAGGGGTCTATTCTAGGGCCCTTATTATTTAATCTATTTATTAATGATCTGCCACTGTGCATATCTCATTTAGACGCAAACTGCGATCTGTTCGCAGATGACACGACCATACACACATCTGATAAAGATATCGCAACCATTAATAAGGTACTCCAACAAAGTCTTGATGAAGTAGCAGGCTGGTGCAGTGATAATCACATGATTATTAGTATTCCAAAGACAAAGAGCATGTTAGTTACTACAAGTCAGAAACACCAGCATGGCCTACCACCTTTAACACTCTCCTTAGATAGACAGCTTGTTGAACAAGTAACTAGGCATCGCTTATTAGGCGTTATAGTGGACAACCAATTAAGCTGGGAGCCGCATACTGACTCAATATGCAAAACAATCTCCAAAAATCTGTTAATGTTATCAAAACTACGCCATATAGTTAATACTGATATCCGTAAACTCTTTTTCCATACGCATATCAAAACGCATTGTGACTACAGTTCTACCGTCTGGGATGGATGCAGCGAAGTTCACATGAAAAAAGTTAATTCCTTGTATCGTCGGGGCATTAAATTAATACTTACCGGTCCTACTTCGACTGATGAAAAATTAAAATCTCTCAAGTTACTAACATTGAAGAAACAGTTTGAATTTAATCGCTGTGTTCTTCTGCACAAGATCATGCACGGAAAAGCCCCACCCTATCTAAAAACTCTATTTTCCGACAATAATAGGAAAAACACGAGAAATAGTTCGATCCACCTTCCAAAAATTAGATTAGACATCTGTAAAACCAGTCTGTCTTTTTCAGGCGCTAAAGCGTGGAATATGTTAGCTCCACACCTGAAATCAATTTGTAAGATTAGCGTCTTCAAAGATCGCCTCCATAAATATTTACTTCAGAAGTAATAGTATGTTCGGCTCCCTTATGCTACTATTCGTATAGTTAGTGACAAGTTTCCTATTACCTAATACTCTTCTACTGTTGCTGCAGATTATGTAATAGCTCGACTGTCTGCATTAACATGTCAGGTTCATACCTGTGTATATAATTATATATTTTTTAATTTGTTTTTTTTTTTTTTTTTCTGAGTGGTGGTGGTGGTGGTGGGGGGGGGGGATAAGTCTTTCTACTTACATATGTTTCATCTTTTGATGTATCGTCTGATGTATTTTTATATGTGTAGAGTAGCAGGACAGTTTGGAAGATAGGCATTGCAATGCCTAAAACTTTTTATCCTGAATAAAAACGTTTCATCATCATCATCATCTTCATCATCTCTCTCTCTCTCTCTCATCTCTCTCTCTCTCTCTCTCTCTCTCTCTCTCTCTCTCTCTCTCTCTCTCTCTCTCTCTCTCTCTCTCTCTCTCTCTCTCTCTCTCTCTCTCTCTCTCTCTCTCTCTCTCTCTCTCTCTCTCTCTCTCTCTCTCTCTCTCTCTCTCTCTCTCTCTCTCTCTGGTTGGGTTGCCCAATCATTATAGTCCCCTGAAAGTCTTCCCAAGCCACCACTGAGCCTGTTAACTAGATCATTTGTCCCGCCGGTTATTTGTTAACTCTTTGGGTGTCGGTAGCGGTTTTAGTCAAAAACACCTTAACCCATTCAGCCCCAGTGACGACCTACAGCAGGAGATGGGTCGACCATGATAATTCACTAAGGGTGGTAGTGCCAGATTAGCTTGGCGCCTGTCGGCGCTGCCCTTGAATTATCATGGTCGATCCATATCCTGCAACTGGTGCATAGTCATTAGATGGCGCCTCCAAAATATGGGAAATACTGTCATCGGGCTGAATGAGTTTATATCATCTGGATCTCACGTTTAATTATGCCATGAGTGACGTACAGGAAAAAAAAAGTGATCCATCTGCTGACTGCGCGGATGAATGAATGAATGAATACCGTGATCGATCAATCGATCAGCCAGCTAACCCAGTGAGCAAAAGGCCGCCATCGGGCCATGCGCGTGCCGGCCAAGACGCCGGGCCGGGCGGCGGCCGCCGCCCGGACCGGCGCGTCAGTCGGCCCGATGGCCTTTGCGCCGGCAATGCCGAAAGCAAACAGGCAAGCAATCAAACCACCAACTAGCCAACCAACCATCCAAACTAGCTTTTGGTCATTTTGAAACTGCCATACTTCTCAGTCTGGCAGTGATGTAATCAACTTTTAAAAACTTCAGACGGTAATTTTCCCGCCACTATATGATGAGATATCAACTTCACTATGGATTGTTTCGTCTGATCAGTTACCATTTCAGTTGCTGGTGTACAGACTTTGTTCTGATCGCTTTATTGCTTTGATATTGGTAACACCCATAAATCTTAACAAACCAATCGTGCAACGGCGATACCAGAGCTGTTGCTACGGAACTACATTCTTAACTCGTGTCCATGCGGCGCTGTGCGGCGACTGCTCGTCAGCCGGCAAGGCACTAGAAGTGAAGCGGCCGGAACAGTCGTCAGCTTAAACCGAAATGGCCTCCTTGATTTGAGAAATGTTGGGGGCCGTCAGCAAGAGGCATAGATTCCTACCAGTCCATTCGGCTACAGGATCATGAGAATCTATACCTCTTGCAGATGACATGGGCTGGACGTGCCACTTGAAAGCGTGGCTCGCAACGAGAAATCTGTGCATGCTGTATATGGCATAGGAAGAAAAGAGAGACTGACATTAGCTGTGACTGATAAGGCATGATTGTATGATTTGACTAAGCTGTCATTTGGATACACACCGTGTGCACTGGTGAGCTGGTCTGTCATGACAAGAGGACGAAACTTTGTACCTAATCCACAGAGAGAAGGAATATGGGTAAGTCTGTAATTATGTACTTAAGACTATCCCAGACCAATTTAGCTCATAATCTCTCCCTCTCTCTCTCTCTCTCTCTCTCTCTCTCTCTCTCTCTCTCTCTCTCTCTCTCTCTCTCTCTCTCTCTCTCTCTCTCTCTCTCTCTCTCTCTCTCTCTCTCTCTCTTCGTCAGTGTTCACTGACAAAGCCACAACGCGAGCCTTTAACACATTTTGCCCCAGGACCGAAATCCACAAATTTTGAAGTTTCCCTCTAGAGACAGATTGAGCTTGATAGTTCAAGGGTGGTGCCAGAACAGCTTGGCGCCCATAGGCGCCAAGCTATTCTGGCACCACCCTTGAACCATCATGCTCGACCCATGTCTTGCTGTGGTGTGTCGAGGCTGAATGAGTTAATTTTTTCCGTTCTTTTTTTTTTTTTTAAAGAATTAGTGGTTTCAAAATAACTCTCTCATAGCGTGAAAGCCCAAGAAAAAAATTGTGATATTTAAAGTCATTTTAAATTTGAAATAGTATCAAGCGGTTAAGCACGTGGTGATTTTGAAAACTTGTTTAAAACGTATCATCATTGATAGTTTTGGTTTTAAATCGATCTTCTCCAAAGGGGGCTATGACTGTTTAAATTCAGTCGCTGATAGTAATGATCGGGTTTTCAATGTTGCCTTGCCTCAACTGAGACTTTTATACCCCTCTTTTCGCAATCCATGAGGCGGAGCAGACACCCGTGACAGATGTTTTCTACTCCCCTGGCCAGTACGCTGGTGTCGAGTGAACTCTCCTGTGTAGCAAGAAAAAGAGCAGAAAATGTTTCATTTTACAACATTCAAGCACCGTATGTTAAGTTAGTTCAGAGTAATTGTATGGCACACTAAGAACATTTATTGTTACACTAGACATATGTTTGAACTATTAACCCTTTATTGCCGGTTACAGGTCATGTTAATGCAATGTGTCTACTTCATTATTTGTATTACATACGAAAGATTTTTAGTGACAACGTCCGTTACCCACCTAATCTCTGCGACTGAAGCACATAAAGCGAGCATTACAAGTCGGTTTAGCCTTCAGGTTTTAAACACACAGCTTTGATTCTTAACTTATGCAGAATTTCCCTTTCAATGGGAATACTTGCCAGCACACACACACACACACACACACACACACACACACACACACACACACACACACACACACACACACACACACACGGCACACACATACACACACACACATACACACATATATATGCACGCACACACTGACACACACACACACAACACGCACACACAGACTCACACACACACGCACACAGACTCACACACACACGCACAGGCACGCACGCGCGCGCGCACACACACCGGCACACACACACGCACACACAAACAAACAAACAAACAGGCAACACCGTGAGACACGCACGCACTCTACTCTCTCTCTCTCTCTCTCTCTCTCTCTCTCTCTCTCTCTCTCTCTCTCTCTCTCTCTCTCTCTCTCTCTCTCTCTCTCTCTCTCTCTCTCTCTCTCTCTCTCTCTCTCTCTCTCTCTCTCTCCACGTCCAGCTCCGAAACAACACCACCGACCAAACAAACAATACTCTGTTGTAGCTGTTATAGCGCTGTGTTATGAACAATCACAAAAGTCACTTAGCTGGCAGCGAGGAAATGAAACCTGCGCTTTGTTCAACACCTGCTATGCGCCCTACCTGTGTTACAACTGTAGAGTGACTTACAATCGAGCACACTTGCGTCCTTCAATCCCAGTATAACTTTAAATTGCCAAGTGTGAGAGATGAACCGTCAAGGGTAGTGCCTGGTTAGCTAGGCTATCCAGGCACCAACCTGGACTCATGGTTATCAAACCCTCATCTTGTACTGACGTGTGTGTATATAAATGATTTTGGAGTAGTAACTGTTCAATTATACTGACGAGCAGTGTTTCCCATGATTCCAAAAATGTCGCATTTCTTTTGCTCGTCAGTATAGTTCTAAATTGTGAGTCACGTTAGTGGCTTTGGGACGGTGTGAAAATAATAACTGATTGAAGTCAGTTCTTAAAACTCCGGGACATGAAATGTGTACGTTCTGGTTCTTAGGTTTGGGACCTCAGTCAACGACTGTAACGTCCAAAATCACAGACTAGCGCAAAAATGTGAACACGTATTACTTAATTCATAACTCTGTCAACAGGCCTTTCAGGGGTAAAATGGTTCGCTTCCGAGAACGTGTCTACTGTAATCAATGCTTTCAAGTGGTCGAGGAAGATCGATCAGGAGTCTTATCAAAGCTGTATACTTTTTTTTGGCTCGAGAACTTTAACTCCTTCACTGCCACCGTACGTACGCTGTACGTACATTTTTGTTTCTGAATCTTAGTTCATTTAACGACCAAAAGCCAACACAGTCCAAGAAACATGGATACAAATTGACCTCAGCAAGAGGCATAGATCCGCATGAGCCCCCGCATGTCTCTTGCAGTTGGATCGTGTTCACTTTTTTCTCGGCATTGAAGGGGTTAGTATACTGGATGTCAATTCCAGGCAACAGGAACAAACGACCAAAAGGAGTCCGCACCACGCCAATGACAATTATTTCTTATTTGAGAGAGAAAAATAGTTGTTCAGCTGCATGCTCATTTTTGTCCATCCATGAAAGGAAAAAAAATCAGTGTAGCTAAACATCAATAGCAATCATTTACATTTGGGGAAAAAAAAGTAGCCGTAGCCGTAGGCAAAATTTCGGGGAAAATCAGAGGCGGTTGTCCCTGACATGAATCTGTGAAGTCCACAAGTGGGCAACGACTACTGTACACTCGCTGACGACAGCGTAAGCAGCACTCACGTCATAACGGTAATACACCAAAGTATAGCGAACAAACAATAAGCTATATAACACTGACGAAATTGTGCGTGGATCTACATGAGCAAGAGGTATAGATCTTCATGAGCTCCCGCAATTGCCGCGGGGGATCATTGAAGATCTATGCCTCTTGCAGATGTCGGAAATCATTTTTTAGACTAAAGCGCGTGAGGCTTCCACACACTTGGTTTCGACACGGTCGTGTTTGCTCGAGGCCATTATGCGAGCCTAGAAGGATTAATTACGCCCATAATCCGAAACAAAACTCAGATACAGATCGAACCTGCGTCTGGTACAATTAGCGAAACTGTCAAAGGGTTCCAACGATTTTCACGACTGTGGCCGGAACCGATTCGTACAGACGACAGATTACTTTCAGATAGACAGAATAACAGACTAAAACCAAAAATATCCCGACCAAGAACAAACAGGCATTTTAGACAGGCGTTTCTGTGTACAACAAAACCTCCGCTGACACAAACGTTTATTGACGGAATCTTGCAGACGACAGTTAAAAGAGCTCGACAGACGACACACGAGAGAATGAAATATAGGTGGTGATGTAAAAGACCGAAATAATCAATTAGCACAGCAGTTTGTCAGATAGTGCCTGATTACCTTGGCATCTGGAAAAACAGGCACGGGATGGTCGTTGCGTCATTGCTCACCTCCTAACACGGCAGTAGTATACTACTACCCGTGTTTTGTGAGCAATGATGAGCCGTTGCGTCATTGCTCACCTCCTAACACGGGTAGTAGTATACTACTACGACAAGTGTTTTGTGAGCAATGACGCAACGACTGGATCATCTTCTGTCTGTACCTGGAAAATATATGCGTTCGTTGAAAATCGAAACGAGCTTTCATTTCAACTTTGAAGACATTACTGTTTACAGTCATACTTTACCAGAGCATACGTGGCACACGAAAAGTATGCGACAGTGACCGTATAACGTCATTGTCGCATATTGTGTGTGTGTGTGTGTGTGTGTGTGTGTGTGTGTGTGTGTGTGTGTGTGTGTGTGTGTGTGTGTGTGTGTGTGTGTGTTGTGTCACGTCTGCTCTGGTAATTTTGCCGTATTCAGACTTCTGCATGGCCTCTGGCCTGTAGCGCGCCATAAACCTTTCAAACCATTCCTTTCCTCTCTCTCTCTCTCTCTCTCTCTCTCTCTCTCTCTCTCTCTCTCTCTCTCTCTCTCTCTCTCTCTCTCTCTCTCTCTTGAGCTAAATTCTTTCTTTTGGAACAGTACCGGCCCTCACCCAGTCCATCCATGTGCAACAGGCATAGATTCTCATAAGCCCCCTGAGGCATTGGACATTGTCTTGAGGCATTGGACATTTCTTTCTTTGAAGCTATATTCTCACATAATCAAGTCAGTTCTGTTGTGAATACGGGTGGTATTCCTTATCTATCCCTCCAAGAGACATAGATTCACATGGGCCCATGCAGCCGCAGTGGCTCATGAGAATCTACGCCTCTTAAAAACCAAGATCGGGTCCAACAATTTCTTAAATTAAGAGTTCTTTCGGGCTGAGCATACCACTGCTGAGTTTCTATATACTGTGCGACTGTTGTGCCTGCGGTCGTAAAAGACCCACAACTAAAATGGCTTTGCGATCAAGCCGGGGCCAGTCAGTATTGAAATGCACATTTTGTGATCAAAACTTGTTATTGATTTCGTATTCAGCGAATGACAACTGTCACAAACGGCTCAGTGATCGACCTGGCACGCAGCTATTGAAATGTATTTGTACATTGAATACATCTGCCATAAATCACAAAAAGCACAATATTTAGCATAAAAATCAGCAGGCGTTGCCAGTCAAAGATACGCCGTATTGCTATGCCATGATTAATGTCTTCGATTGACAATATTACGGCACTAGTACAACTAGAAGTCGATACATGTTCAATAAGGTAGAGGATTTGTGCCCCAAGGCTGGATGCCATAAACTGTCAAAAGGGGAGTGGGCGGAGAGAGCGAAAGAGAGAGAGAGAGAGAGAGAGAGAGAGAGAGAGAGAGAGAGGTTTGTTGCACCCATTCAGTGCCAGCTGACGCAGACCGTTTGTGCAATCTTCGTTAGTCGGTTCAACACCAAAAAATAGATATCCCAGGAAAGTGGTGTTCGCAAAAGAGGCATGGATCCTCATAAGCCCCCGCAACAGCGGGTGCTTATGAGGATCTATACCTCTTGCAGTTGGGTGGTGTTTACATTTTCTCGGCACTGAACGGGTTAACCCCTGCATTGCTTGAGAAGGTGAAAGACATCATGCCCATTTTTTTTTTTAAAGCGAGATTTCATTGTCATAATAAATGAAACGCAAGCTTTTCATAGAATGGACTCACTTTTGTGTATACGTGTCACACCACACTGAAGAGTGACTGCAGTCGACCTTTGATGCGAGGTGAACTTTGATGACCTTTGATGCGAGTACTATAGGGAAACGTTTGGACACTTTGCGTGCTGGTCTGTGATTTTGAACCTAACGGCTAATATAGGAGTAAGGTCCAAAAGCGCAGACCAACTCTCGTTTCGCTTACTGCGGACTTAACACATTCTACCCCAGGACAGAAATCCGCCCCACTAAAAATGTTGAAGTTGCCCTCTGAAGGACTGTATGACAATTCTCGAGACAGATCGAGCATGATGGTTTTCAAGGGTGGTGCCAGAATAGCTTCTCGCCTATGGGCGCCAAGCTATTCCGGCACCACCCTTGAACCGTCATGCTCGATCCTTGTCTGGTTGTGGTGTGTCGGGGCTGAATGAGTTTTAACTCATTCTACCCCATCACCGAAATCCCCAAATTTTGCCGTTGTCCTTTGAAGACTGCATTGCAGTGCAGGACACAGATCGACCATGATAGTTCAAGGGTGATGCCAGAATAGCTTGGCGCCCATAGGCGCCAAGCTATTCTGGCATCACCCTTGAACTATCATGGTCGATCCTTATCTTGCTGTGGTGTGTCTGGGGTAGAATGAGTTAAGTCTGTAAAGGGTCCTGAAATCAAATAACATATCAAGTTGTACCTATTTGCGGCCAAAAAAGTGTTCAGTGGAAACTGATCTGAACATTATAAATGACCAAGCTGACCCCAGGGTCATCTCGATACAGATAAGGTTTGTGATCAGAACAAACAGACACAGAAAAATTGGCCTCGTATCAAAGGCAAGCGTAAGTACACACACACACACACACACACACACACACACACACACACACACACACACACACACACACACACACACACACACACACACACACACACACAAATCGGACAAAAATTGAAGGCCCACTACCGCCGTAACTGTTCAAAGATACACTTCTGTAACAGATGGTTACGAAACGCTACACGCAGGTCTAGTTGTGGTTCATTTACCGAGACACAAAACAATCCAGTTCAGCACACGTCGTCTTTATACATATGTATATCAAATAACCTGACAATGACTCCACTCCGTTCACTAGAAATACAACGCTATCAGTGCGAGAAACAGTTAAAAATAGACTGACACGCTAACGGCAGAGCAGAATAAATAAGTGCGATTACGCGTGTGCTTTTGCTGCGTGTCCAAACTGCTGTTAAAATTCATTAGGTGTGTCGACAAGGCATACGAAAAAAAACACAACCGGTGCTGAAATGTGTCGTCCGATTTATAATAATAATAATAATAAGCGCATTAAATAGGCGCTTTATCCCAATTGAAAATCGGCTCAAAGCGCCGCCGCGAACTGAACCCAACAAGCACGCTCACGTGAATCACGCGCATTCACTCACACACTGAACGTAAACACAGAACTTTCACGTGGTGCTAAGGGCAAGCTCAAGCGAGCTACTGTAGTTTTTGGAAATTCAAAATCGTTTGTATTTGAAATTTGATTAAGTGGACTGAAACTGATACCAAAGATTTATGCGTAATGGTACTTGTATATCCTTATTCAGGTTGTTTGTCTTTTATTAACCCGGCCGTATAACCCCTCGGCCGCATTCCCCAAATTTTAGAGGTGTTATTTAACGACTATGTACCAGTTGCACTGAGGAGATGGACTGATTTATCCTACTGCAGGGCCTTGGGGCTAAACTAATCAGTAAACACTACTTGACAAATGAAACGAAAATGTAATAGGTTTTCGAGGGGTGTGTTTGGTTCTGTATGCCATTCTCTGCCAGGGTCCTTTATGTCTCTTCTATAGAGAGCAAAAAGCAAATATCATCGTGAACCCCCGTGTTTGCAGGGGTTGGTGCAAGTCGATGCCTCTTTGTTTACATCTAGTTTGGTGTTCATTCGACACTGAAAGGGTTAAACCAAACAGTGGGCGGGTCATAGCAATGTAATCCCAAACTAGACATCGTAGACGGACCGCATTTTACTGTACACGTAATGTGCCAAGTTTCGTTTGCCAGACTAGACAGCTCTTTTTTTTAAAAAAAAAACTCATTCAGCCCCGACACACCACAGCAAGACATGGATCGAGCATGATAGTCCAAGGGTGGTGCCAGAATAGCTTGGCGCCCATAGGACGCCTGTTATCTTCTTCGCCTGCTCCTTGTTCATTCGACACTGAAGGGGTTAAACCAAACAGTGGGCGGGTCATAGCAATGTAATCCCAAACTAGACATAGACGGACCGCATTTCACGTAATGTGCCAAGTTTCGTTTGCCAGACTAGACAGCTCTTTTTTTTTAACTCATTCAGCCCCGACACACCACAGCAAGACATGGATCGAGCATGATAGTCCAAGGGCGGTGCCAGAATAGCTTGGCGCCCATAGGCGCCAAGCTATTCTGGCACCATCCTTAAACTGTCATGCTCAGTTGTTCTGTCTCCAGAATTGTAATACAGTCCTTCAGAGGACAGCTTAAAACTTTAGAGATTTCGGTAGTGGGGTATAATGTGTTAATACACACACACACACACACACACACACACACACACACACACACACACACACACACACACACACACACACACACACACACACTTTAATAGCTTTCGAGGGCTGTGTTTGCCCATATCATACTGAGGCTAAAAGATTTAAATTTGTACACTGCCATATGCAAGCTACATTATAGTACTCACAGATAAGGATATAGACCAATGGCTTTAGTTCAAGGGTGGTGCCAGAATAGCTTGGCGCCTCTAGGCGCCAAGCTATTCTGGCACTACCCTTGAACTATTTTAGTTGAACTTATTTCACACACTGGTGTATTCCGAATGATAAGGGTTAAGAAGACAGCAGGCGTCCGAAAGCAGTTCAACCGCTTTGACAGTGTCAGCGGCACAGCAACTTGATAACACCAACCGCAAATGACCAATTCTCATCAGCCACCCCGGCCCTCCACGTCTGCCGCCTTCCTCACGCTGGACCATGATTTCATTCAAGACGCCCCGCATCAATAGCTGCGAAAGTGTCGCATAGCGTTGCCGGCGGCAACGCTATACCACACTTCCGCGGCTATTGATGCGGGGCGCCGTGGAGTCATTAGGTTTGAGTCTTTGGTGCTTCAAGTACGTAAATTATGGCCACCGGCAGCGAATTTAAATTATATCCAACATAGTTTTTTAATGCAAACAGGACTCGTTAGAAAGTTTTTTTTTTTTTAAACCGGGGAATATGAAAAGTTAATGTGTTCGATAATTAATGTACGTTTAGACTAGTCAACAACTTTAAAAGATTAAATAGATTAGACAGAAATGTCAAGTTATAGTGATTGGAAAGCTATGGTTCATGTTTCACACCTTGAAGATTACTTACAAATTTGATACGTTTTTCGGAGAGCCTAGTTTGTATTTTCAAGCTATGAGATAGACTTTCTAATGGAACATACGTGTATACTGATGTGCGAACTGAATGTGCTTGGTTAGTCAGACGAAGGGTCATTCTAAAATGAGACAGAAATGTCATGGTTTATCGAGGGCGCCGAGCGATACTTGCACCACCCTTGAACTATCATTGTCGATCTGTCTCCTGAACTGTAATACATGTGTAGTTCTCCGAGGACAAGTTCCAAAGTTCCACATCAGTTTCTCCCACTCTTGAACTACATGTCTCATAGTCGGTCTGTCTCCTGAACTGTAATGTAGTCCCAAAGAACAACTTCCAAATCAGGCTGATAATCAGTGTCAACCCTAGGGCTCGAATTCAGCCAGTACCCAATGGGCAAAAGGGGCCATCGGGCCGATGTCAGCCCGATGGCCTTTTGCCGGCGCATCGGGTAGTGATTACGCCACCGGTGGGTCTAAAGCGTGAGCCAATATACTCTAGTCTTGGGATCAGTCCGATCGTGCAGAGTGTAACTCCAACAGGATGCTCTAAAGCTGGGTTATGACATTGCTTACTGCATTGCAGGAATTCCGGATGGGCTTTGGACACACTGCGTGGATACGGGTGGTTTGTACTGGGTGTGATTTGATAGTGTTCCTCTCAGGTCGGCACAGTGCTAGGGGTGCACTCAAGCGTGAAATCTTTAGATCGCCTTGGCGCGTGTTACAACATGTGCCAAACACAAGGTCTACACAGCTCTGCAATCAAGCTCATATTCCGCCATATCAAGTATTGGCCGTGTACGTGGCTAGCCAGTTAGTTCATAACTGTGGGCGGATCAGTTATTTCATGGACTTTGCGCCATAAGGCTCAAAATCAGTAACAGACTACTGAGACTAGCTC